>JZKD02S1812535.1:80192-95326 GCA_000966675.3 Picea glauca | reverse complement strand
TAGGCCACTTTCCCAATGCATTGGATGCTTTTAGAGGGTACATAGAAATTTGGTGCTGATTTTTGAGGTGTTCTCTCTTTCAGTGATGTTTGTTTAGAGGATTTAAGGTGAAGAAACACCTAATCCCCTGTCATAAAATAAATTTCAAAGAAATGTTGGTCACTTGTTGCTTCATTCCATTTTGGTCCATAACCAATTTTTTCTTTAGTATGTGGAGAATGGATTCTCTACCGTGGAGTATGTGATCTACTACCTAAACCTTGGAAGTGATTGATAAATATGAAATGAATGGCAATGGTTTTTAGCCATAAATAAGTTCATATGGGGTCATTTTGGTAGCTATGATAAGAGGTATTGTACCACCACTCTGTGAATGAGGCCATTATGTCCATTGGTGTGGCTTTTTAGAGGCAAAGCATATAAAATAGGTTTCTAGGCACTTGTTGACCACTTTAGTTTGACCATATGTTTGGGGGTGATATACAATGCTTATTTTCGGCTAGGTACCTTATAGTTTAAACACATCTTGCCAAAATTTTCCAGTGAAGTCAGGGTCCCAATCTGAGATAATGGAAGTGGGCATGTCATGTAACTTAAAAATATGATCAATGAAGACTTGAGAAACTAAGAAGGGGGTAAATGGATGTGGAAAGGCACAAAGATGAGCATATTTTGGGAGACGATTGACTACCACCATGATCATGGATTTGTTTCTTTCCCTTGGAAGTCCTAGTATAAAATCCATATTGATGTTAGCCCATGTGTGTGTTGGGATCATTAGTGATTGCATTTCCCCTGGTATCTTTACTATCTTCCCCTTATTTCTTTGGCACGTGTCACAAGTTGCAACAAAATCCTGGATGTCAGTTTCTAAACCCTCCCAAAAGAATGAGTGCTTAGCTTTTTCATATGTTTTATGAAATCCATATTGACTTGCTATAGGTGATGATTGAAATTCCTCTAAGATTATTTTTTTAAGGAAGAATCCTTTAAGTCTAGAATAATGTTCCCTTTATATAAAAATGCATCTAGCTTCCATGTATACCCTTTAGGAGGGTTGGGATCTTCTTGAATATTATGGATGAGTTGAATAATGGTGTCATTTGTAAACCATTCTTGATGGGGTTCCTCAACCCAACCTTGAAAAGATAAAGATAAGGAAATGAGGGATCCATCCTCCTCAAATTGTCAAGACAAGGCATCAACTACCAGATTGTCTTGACCATTCTTATAGATAACCTCATAACCATACCCTAGCAACTTTGTACCGCCATGGTATTGATACTGTCTTACGATGTTGTTTAACCCATCATGAGGCTGAATGAGTTTTAAATGACTGTCACCTTAGAGATTTTGGCGGCCATCTTTTTGGGATGGCTACAACCCATAAAATATTACGTGCCAGTTATTTTTGGCCCTCCATATTCAAAGATTGTATAGAGGCTGTCAAATGATGCACACCCTGTCAAGTTTTTCAAAAAAATGCACGTACTCACCTTGATCCGCTGAATCCCATTGTCGTCGTCGGCCCCTTTGCCAAATGGGGCATTGATTTTATGCAATGTAATCCTACCTCAGATGGGGGACACGATTACATCATCGTCGCCATTGATTATTTAACTAAATGGGTTGAGGCTATTCCTACATTTCTTAACGATGTCTGTATTGCAACAATATTTTTTTTTAACCACATCATCACTCACTTTGGTGTCCCACAAGCCATTGTCACTAATCATGGCTCACATTTCATGAACCAGATGATGAGTGAGTTGAACGTCAAGTTGGGTTTTCACGATGAAAACTCATTCCCCTACTATCCTCAAGAAAACATACAAGTTGAAGTTATCAACAAAGTCCTAAAGGCCATGCTTCAATGCATGGTGGGGACAAAAAGAACCTCTTGGCACCTACAACATTTCTCCGCACTCTGGTCCTATCGCACTTCAGTGAAAACTGCAATTGGATTCACTCCATTCCAGCTGGTATATGATGTAGAAGCGGTATTACCAATCGAGTGTGATATCCCTTCGTTGAAACTCACTGTGGAACTCCTGCCTCGTACCTCTGCTAAAGAGGAACGATTCCTGTATTCAACTAAGTTGGAAGAAACACGTCACGATGCTGCTCTCGTTAACGAGAAATATAAAAAATGAATGAAGAGTCAATATGACAAATCCATTCAACCTCGTGCTTTTGTAGAAGGAGACTTAGTCCTCGTTTATGACCAAGATCATTATAGGTTGGGGACAAGAAAGTTAGAACCTCTATGTCATGGACCTTATATCATAAAACTTGTATTGCATAGAGGCGCCTACGAGTTAGTCTAATACGTTGGAATATCTCTCTGTGAGCCCCGAAATGGGATTTACCTCAAGAAGTACTATGCATAGAAAATCTGGCATGTGTTCTTTGTACACTATTGTACTATATAATTTTGATTTGGTGTGTCTTTTCTCTTGTGTGTACGAGTTTTGTATTAGCTTCTTATACTTTGTTTTGTGATTGCATGCACATATGACATATCCCTTTCCCATCTTTTTTAGGTTTGTGGATGGCGCTATTCGACACACCCAGAACATTGCTTTTGTAGCTTGGGTCATTTACCACTCTCGTGAGTTAGTTCAGAAGGACTTTTCTTAGGATCGACAACCAATAACGTGGCAGAATATCATGCTGTCATCAGAATCTTAACTGAAGCTTCCTCTCTAGGCATAAATCATCTGATTATTAACCTAGACTCTCAACTCATGGTCTGTCATCTTAATCGAGATTATGTCTTTCACAACACTGTCTTACTACATCTCGACCTAAGAGTTCTCTGTCTCGAAAGATCATTTGAATTTATACAATACAGACATATACTGAGAGAACTCAACACAANTAGGCCACTTTCCCAATGCATTGGATGCTTTTAGAGGGTACATAGAAATTTGGTGCTGATTTTTGAGGTGTTCTCTCTTTCAGTGATGTTTGTTTAGAGGATTTAAGGTGAAGAAACACCTAATCCCCTGTCATAAAATAAATTTCAAAGAAATGTTGGTCACTTGTTGCTTCATTCCATTTTGGTCCATAACCAATTTTTTCTTTAGTATGTGGAGAATGGATTCTCTACCGTGGAGTATGTGATCTACTACCTAAACCTTGGAAGTGATTGATAAATATGAAATGAATGGCAATGGTTTTTAGCCATAAATAAGTTCATATGGGGTCATTTTGGTAGCTATGATAAGAGGTATTGTACCACCACTCTGTGAATGAGGCCATTATGTCCATTGGTGTGGCTTTTTAGAGGCAAAGCATATAAAATAGGTTTCTAGGCACTTGTTGACCACTTTAGTTTGACCATATGTTTGGGGGTGATATACAATGCTTATTTTCGGCTAGGTACCTTATAGTTTAAACACATCTTGCCAAAATTTTCCAGTGAAGTCAGGGTCCCAATCTGAGATAATGGAAGTGGGCATGTCATGTAACTTAAAAATATGATCAATGAAGACTTGAGAAACTAAGAAGGGGGTAAATGGATGTGGAAAGGCACAAAGATGAGCATATTTTGGGAGACGATTGACTACCACCATGATCATGGATTTGTTTCTTTCCCTTGGAAGTCCTAGTATAAAATCCATATTGATGTTAGCCCATGTGTGTGTTGGGATCATTAGTGATTGCATTTCCCCTGGTATCTTTACTATCTTCCCCTTATTTCTTTGGCACGTGTCACAAGTTGCAACAAAATCCTGGATGTCAGTTTCTAAACCCTCCCAAAAGAATGAGTGCTTAGCTTTTTCATATGTTTTATGAAATCCATATTGACTTGCTATAGGTGATGATTGAAATTCCTCTAAGATTATTTTTTTAAGGAAGAATCCTTTAAGTCTAGAATAATGTTCCCTTTATATAAAAATGCATCTAGCTTCCATGTATACCCTTTAGGAGGGTTGGGATCTTCTTGAATATTATGGATGAGTTGAATAATGGTGTCATTTGTAAACCATTCTTGATGGGGTTCCTCAACCCAACCTTGAAAAGATAAAGATAAGGAAATGAGGGATCCATCCTCCTCAAATTGTCAAGACAAGGCATCAACTACCACATTGTCTTGACCATTCTTATAGATAATCTCATAACCATACCCTAGCAACTTTGTACCGCCATGGTATTGATACTGTCTTACGATGTTGTTTAACCCATCATGAGGCTGAATGCATTTTAAATGACTATCACCTTAGATATTTTGGCGGCCATCTTTTTGGGATGGCTACAACCCATAAAATATTACGTGCCAGTTATTTTTGGCCCTCCATATTCAAATATTGTATAGAGGTTGTCAAATGATGCACACCCTGTCAAGTTTTTCAAAAAAAGGCATGTACTCATCTTGATTCACTGAATCCCATTGTCGTCGTCGGACCCTTTGCCAAATGGGGCATTGATTTTATGCAATGTAATCCTACCTCAGATGGGGGACATGATTACATCATCATTGTCGTTGATTATTTAACTAAATGGGCTGAGGCTATTCCTACATTTCTTAACGATGTCTGTATTGCAACAATATTTGTTTTTAACCACATCATCACTCGCTTTGGTGTCCCACAAGCCATTGTCACTAATCATGGCTCACATTTCATGAACCAGATGATGAGTGAGTTGAACGTCAAGTTGGGTTTTCGCGATGAAAACTCATTCCCCTACTATCCTCAAGAAAACATACAATTTGAAGTTATCAACAAAGTCCTAAAGGCCATGCTTCAATGCATGGTGGGGACAAAAAAAGCCTCTTGGCACCTACAACTTTTCTCCGCACTTTGGGCCTATCGCACTTCAGTGAAAACTGCAATTGGATTCACTCCATTCCAGCTGGTATATGATGTAGAAGCGGTATTACCAATCGAGTGTGAGATCCCTTCGTTGAAACTCACTGTGGAACTCCTGCCTCGTACCTCTGCTAAAGAGGAACGATTCCTGTATTCAACTAAGTTGGACGAAACACGTCACGATGCTTCTCTCGTTAACGAGAAATATAAAAAATGAATGAAGAGTCAATATGACAAATCCATTCAACCTCATGCTTTTGTAGAAGGAGACTTAGTCCTTGTTTATGACCAAGCTCATGACAGGTTGGGGACAAGAAAATTAGAACCTCTATGTCATGGACCTTATATCATAAAACGTGTATTGCATAGAGGTGCCTACGAGTTAGTCTAATACGCTGGAATATCTCTCGGTGAGCCCCGAAATGGGATTTACCTCAAGAAGTACTATGCATAGAAAATCTGGCATGTGTTCTTTGTACACTATTGTACTATATAATTTTGATTTGGTGTGTCTTTTCTCTTGTGTGTACAAGTTTTGTATTAGCTTCTTATACTTTGTTTTGTGATTTCATGCACATATGACATATCCCTTTCCCATCTTTGTTAGGTTTGTGGATGGCACTATTCGACACATCCAGAACATTGCTTTTGTAGCTTGGGTCATTTACCACTCTCACGAGTTGGTGAGTTCAGAAGGATTTTTCTTAGGATCGATAACCAATAACGTGGCAGAATATCATGCTGTCATCAGAATCTTAACTGAAGCTTCCTCTCTAGGCATAAATCATATAATTATTAACCTAGACTCTCAACTCATGGTCTGTCATCTTAATCGAGATTATGTCTTTCACAACACTGTCTTACTACATCTCGACCTAAGAGTTCTCCATCTCGAAAGATCATTTGAATTTATACAATACAAACATATACCGAGAGAACTCAACACAACATCAGATTCATTACCTAATTGCATATTGGATCAGTATCTTGTGCATAGATAAAACATTTGTAAAAATACATGAATCACATGTACACAAAATAATCACATAAGATAAATTGCAACATCAATAGGAACCATCAAACTCATATATATATATATGTGTGTGTGTGTGTGTGTGTGTTATAGAAAAACTTTTTTTTAAAATACATCGTCAAAAGGTACATAATAGGGAAAAAATTGGGGCCTTTATGACCATGACATCATCATGAAAGACTACAAAATATGCTGAGGATCCTAGTCATCCTCTTGTATCACGTTGTGCTCCATGAAGCACACTACTGCATGAGCCACTCGTCGAAGTAAGTGGTTCAGACTCTCAGGAACTCCAACTGTATGTCTCTGCAAATGGAGAGGCACGTCTCGCCTCCTGAGAGGAGGGAAACCCATAGTCAAACCTCGAAGGTTCCTCTTGACCTCTCAAATTCATCCTACTGCAACCTCATTCTCTACTGCTAGTTGTGCGTCTCCACGATGCCCCAGTGCCGACATCTCTGCTAGATGTGATGCGCTTATGTATTCATGATGAAACAAAAATAACTTTAGATCCCTTATTGTACACATAAAAAATAATATAAAATACAAAAAAAAAAATGTGACAATGTTTAGTTTTGTACTTGACGCATCCCACTGAATACCCTCAAGGAGAACCAAATATGCACTACCCCAAAATTCCATTCCGACATCAAGAAAATAATACTCAATAAAAAATAGTTATCTTCGCCACCAAGCGAAGAAATCATCTATAAATCTAAATGCCGAGGGATCCTTCCCCAATCTCGGGGATAAACTGGTCCATATCTCCACCTGTGGTTCGATCGCAGGATGTGTTATCAACGCAACCTGTGGCTGCATCTAGGGAACTCTCTCCAAGAAGAACAAAACTAGGAAAGATCCATATCCAAATTACTTATGTCTACCTGTCTTGCACTTTGATATCTATTCCTTCACATTTCGAAGGAACCCTGCACTCCAGTTAAAAAACTTGGGCTCTACACATTGTAAAGCACATGACATATGGGATTTTGAAGCTAGATGAGTGATGGTACTACCCACCATTTTTATGATGGAGAATAGAATCGGCCTAAGTGCCAAGTCTCTCACATCTTTGATCAAAATTCACCCACCTACAAATCGATATCCTAGTATACAGTTCTCAACGACATATGCCTCAGTTGGCTAAGGAGTTTCCTGATGTCTAGAAAAGATGATAGGAGCCCCTCTCCTCAAGAGTCCCATCAAAAAGTACACATCATCAAGTTCAATCTCGATCATGTGTGGTTGTTGGCAGCCAATTGATTTTTTTTTCTATTGTCCTATAAGCTGCCTACACCTATGTCTTCCGAACTTCAAATTGTCGTCGCATCTTTCAAATAGACGATATTTTCATTTCTCGTGACACTTGCAAATTTGTCTCTGTTAAGTTTTCACGACTGTAAGCATGAAAAATTCTCCTTTTGAGGTCACATTTCGATCACTATTTGAATTGTCGTCATATTTTTATCGATATTTTCTATGGCACTTATCTTTGGTTTATCGTTATATGGCTGAAAGGATTTTCGAACTATGCCTATTTGGACATTCTTATATCGATTTCATAACTTGATTTTATTAAGTTTGTGAGGCATTGAGCATATGGATTTATATTTTTTGTGACTTGCCTAGTCATTGAATTGCATAAGGGTCATGATTTATTTTTGTTTTTATATATGATGAGACCCTTATAATAATATTTTTATGGCTCTTGGCTTGTAAGTTTTATAAGTGGCAATTGGCACAATGGTTTAAAAACTTTTGATTAAAACATTTATGCAATGGCGTGTGGTTAATACTTGGTGTTGGTTTCACGTTGAATGACAATGGTTTGAAAAACTATAGTTAATGGCGCGTTGGCATATCATTCACCATTTGATTCTTTGGTTGGCCGAATGATAAGGTTTTGAACTATGCTATGATTGATTGAAGAGATGTGGAATTCGTCGATTGTACTTTACCATAACTATTATGCATGGCGGTGAATAACTCCACCACCCTTGCATGCGCACATTAATGCTTCCCCTTTGATCGTTCATTGCTGTTAGACCAAAAGACTCTGCTCCTGTGCGTTGGTAAATTCAACCCAAACCCTTACCATGTGCTCGCACCATGGCCCTTATCGTCCGAGCTGAACCCAATGGGAGCCAGGCCCTGCTGATGTTTGACAGTGCCCGCAGTGACCTCGAGGAAAATGGGTGGCTTCCGTTTATACAAAAATTCGAGGGTTTTAACCTCTGCGTAGATCAAAAATTTGCTTTGACATTTGATGGCTATCGAGCCAAGGTCGGTGATGTTCAATTGGAAATTGACGAGTAGTTTATCAGTCTTGCTACGGGTTTGCCTGCCACTGGACAACGATGGTCCAAGAATTGAAAAGGATAGGAGGTCCCTTGGACACTACTCTTCCAGTCGCGTAAGGTTATCTCCTGTGATAAAGGTTTGCCCGTGACCATACTTAAACAACGTTGGCATGATTTATTGATGATAATCAAACAGTTTATCACCTGCGAAGGTCGGTACGGGTTTGTTTTCTTACACCACCTTCGTTTTCTTATGGTTTTTATGGGTTATCAACTCAATATGCCCTATTATTTGCATAGAAGCCTGTTTAAAATGTCAAAGAAGTACAAAAGGAACTAGGCTGATAGTAGCCTTTTTCATTATGGGCTGGTTAAGATTATTGTGGTCTGTCATTTGAGTCTACGCGGAGATTGTTGGAGCAATTTCCTTGCTCGGAATGATTTTGAGGATTCGAACCCTCCACAGATTGACAAACCTGTGGTGAGCGAGGACAAGTCTGTACCCCCAGTACCCTACAACATCCTGCTACCTAAACCCTTGGATGACTCACCTATCGACCTACCCCACTCTGTGACTAAGGGTGTTGAGACTGTTAAGTCTATGGAAAAAAAGCTGAAGGCGAAACCCACTGTGAACGCCAAAGGAAAAAAGAATGCCCATTTGATTTCACGGATGGAAAGAAATAAGCCCAAACCCCCTGTCAATCCTAACCCTATCGTGTTGAGTGAGGACTCCAATTCAGAAGTGGAGCATTTATTGGCTAGAGAATACCCCTATTGGCAAGGTTTGTGTGCCGAACCCTCGTATGACTTTGTGTCAAACCTACCCCCCTGCCTACAAGACGACCCTAACTACCCAGGCATTAAGATGCCTTGTGAATCCCCCGATCCTGCTCTGTCTAAACCTACAGTTCCACCCTGCGATCAATGCAGCTTGTGGTTAGAGAGAAATTATCTGGATGTTCCTATTCTACAGTCAATAATTCACTCTTTGGAGGACCAGGTTGCACTGATTACTAGTCAAAAGGATAAGCTACAAGCCACTGATAAAAAACAAAGGACGACAGGCTCTATCTTGTTTAAAAATGTGGAATCAGTCATAGCTGTCGTGAATTCTAAGTTGGCATAATTGAACAACCTTCGTCATCTCACAGGTATGTTCGATATCAATTGTTTTTGTAAATAATCCAGTTTTATATAACAAATTCGAATTCGGTTTTGAATAGCTCTATTTACCGCATTGATTTGTTCTGTTACATTGTATGAATGCTATACATAGCTTCGCTTTGACTAAATGGAAGATCGTTTTCCCATTTTAGCTTTGATTGGATTTTCTTCGATTTGATTGATATTGGTGTGGATTTTATTTGAGTTAAAATGGATGCTCTGCTGTCAATTGAAGTCGTTTGTACCTATTCTAGACAGAAGTTGTTTCTCATATTCAATTTTGAACACAATCACATTTCGATTCGATTTCGTTATACGCTATGATTAGAAATGATTTTGATAAGGTAAATTGTTACAGTTTGTTGTGTCATATGACTTTCGACCAACAGTAATACAATTCGGATTATTTTCAATATGATTCTGTTAATATACATCCAAATCGTGAATAGATTCAATTCATAACGGTTATACCCAGTCGATTAATACGCATTGGTTTACTGTTAGTTCCACCATGTTATTGGTTGGATTCGTAATGGTAATGGATACTCTGTTTGAATTTGATTCATAGAACGAGATTGACTATATCCAGATTCACGATTTATTTCTATAATTAAACTCAGTCATGATTTGTTTCGATTATTTGCCCAGTTTGCAATTATAACTTCTGTTGATTCTATTAAGATTGCGATCACAATTAATCGATCCTGTCTATTGACTGTGCAAGGATCAATCACAAATTTGGTTAGGTTGACGCTGTTACGTATGATTTCGTTTACACATAATCAAAACAGTCTTTCTATCCTTATATTTGATTAAACGATATGAATCTTTTGCGACATCATTATAGCTATGACGAGTGGAAAATGGTTGTGTTGGATTAGACCGTATCACATACGATCTGACTCATTATTGATTTCGATTGATATGAAACAGTCTTGTTACTGTTCGACCCGATTTTATGGTAACAGAAAAACAAAGTATTCTTACCCCTGTTTTCGATTGAATCACTTTTGATTATGTTTAATGTTGAAAGACAAAATCATTTGAATTTTGAGTGATTTGTTTTAAATGATCATTGGAAGATAATTGAATTTAATTATTTTAAAAGATTTGATTTGATTTTGATTATGATCCTGTATGTTATTTTAGACTAGCTACAGAATCAGATGATTCTGTAGCTAAGTCTGTAGGATCAGATTTTTATTGTTTTGCTAATAAAATATCTTTCTAACTTGTTATTTTTGGTCTATTGCAGATGAATTCGAAATTGCAGTGGATTTGATGAGCAGTTAGAGGATATTTGAGATATTTTACTTGCATTTTAATTTCCTAGTTTAGTTGATTTTGGGGATATTTTCCCAGATTATGTAAACAGTTTGATATTATCCACAGGGAGTTTTTACCCTGTGGAAAGACTTATATATACTCATTATTTTTTGTAATAACAACATCCTCATTTGTGGGAGAACAAGGAAATGGAATTTTAATACAGACTGAGAGAGAATTTGATATTTTTCTATAGCTTTAGCTTCTCATGATATCAATATTTTGTTTCATGTTCTTGTGTATCAATTTGTACTTGGTTAATGACTACTTTAGCTATCTTGATCTTTTGCAAATGATATAATTTAATCACTCTAATCCATATCTGATTTCTTCCATGCATTAAAAAAACATAGCAATTGCTTAGTTCAGTTTGTGAATGACAGATTTCTCTTCTTCATAAGTTGAATTATTAATTATAAGTTTTTGCATAACAAGTTTCCCTTATTGCAGAGATTTATAAATCTTATAATTGTTATGATTTTTTATGTCTTGTTTGTCCTGTAAACCAACTCAAAGAGCAGCATAGCCTATCGTTTACGAGAAGCTTCTGGATTAACCGGTGCGAGTTTCCTTCCTCCGACCAGCTTCGAAGTCATCATACACAGGACAAATTTGGAGTGTTTCCAGGTCAGTTAGTCACATGTTTGTTTAGTATATTATTAGTAGTTTAGTTAGATAGATATATGTGTTTTAATATATTAGATTGTTTAATTTCAGTAACTTTTATTTCTTATTCATCAAACCATAAAATCAAAAAAGAAATACCTTTCTCTGTCGTAGGACAAATTGCAAATGAGTTTTACAGGTTTTATTCAAATCTGCAAGTTGTAGATAATGTACATTTGTGAATAAGTTGTAATTCAATTAGTAATTAGATAGTTGATTATTAGAGTTAGTGTAATAGTAATTAGTAGTTTGTATATAAAATAGTTAGAGTAGGTTATATTTAGTTTTAGTTTAATTTATTTAGTAGTTTGTTTTAATTAGATTAGTGTATTAGTTTGTTTTTATTTAATTTGTTTTATTAGTTTTAGTTAGTTTAGTTAGTTTTATTTGTTTTAGTTAGATTAGTTAGTTTAGATTAGTTTTCTCTTTGGTTTTCTTAGAACCTTAGAACGGCCAACGGAGCCGTTAAACCCGTCAGGGTGGTCCATTCCAAACGGCTTGGGTTATTTAGACAACCCCAGACCGGTTCCACTCTCTCAGTTGACGGACGGTCAATTTCACCCGTCAACAGTGGCTCAATGCAAAATGTCTATTCAACATCATCCCACAAACCGATCAGGTACTCAAGTAATAGTATCTCTTTCCTCATATTATGGAGTTTAAAGTACTTGAGTAGACCACAATTTCACAAAGCTTCCCTTGCTCGAGGGACTTCTAAAGAGGCAATGTCATCGAACTCATGTTCATTTTATTTCCTCTCTATCATGTCTATATGACGAGTGAAATATGCAAATACAACCAATTAAACATCTTTAGTCAATTTTTTATGGGAGATTTTTTTGTCTTTTTAGCCCAAAAATACAAATTTGTTTTTGTTTTTTATGGGAGAGTTACTAATGCTTTGGGCCCAGAATTGTCTATATTTGCAGGGTTTTAAGCAGTATCTTTTTGACAACCTTGTGACACTAACGAGCATAATTTTTGTTCTTTCTTACGCTCGAAAAAACATGAGAATGTAACCGAGTAGACTTTTATCACTTTTTCGGACTAGTAAAGGTTACACGAAAAAGGAACCCCTCGGAGTCATCTTTAATCTCTTTTCAGACTCTCTAAATATGAAAATATCTTCGAGTGATCTTGCTTCCTTTCACGCTCATTAAAAAGGTCTCGAAAGGGCATCTCCGGAGTAGTATTTTATCTCTTTTTCGGACTTCAGAGACTAAAATTATGAAAAAGGAAAACCTTGGAGTCATTTTTAAGTTCTTTTCAGACTATCTAAACATGAAAAACCACTGAGTTTTCCTTCTATGGACTCGCTAAAATCACACATTGAAGGGACCATATGGGACATAATCCTTACTTCTTCTAGATCGTTAAACAAAGGAAGAGGGACTTAGCGAAGGTGAGTTATATCAAGTATGTGTTATCCTCCTCGAGCTCGTAAGAACAAAAAGAGGTACTCATCTATCTATATGGGGGAAAAATTGAAGGAAGTAAATCAAGTTATCTTTTAGAATTGTTACTTGTCACTCTTGCAGTAGCCCTTGAACACGAAACTTGTTTTCACCTGCATTTTGAACACTTGGATAATCTGCTAAACCTCTGCACTGAACCAATCCTATGAGTTTTTCCACTCCTTTGGGTCACTCGATGAATGTCACAGTGTCTGCTGCATTATGTTTTGGTCCACGTTACATTTATACTACCAATTCATGTCGTGCCTCATTGTTCAAGGTAAGTATCCAACTTGAGAGTCAACCATAAAAAATTTCTAGTTTCAATACCCGTGTCAGTCCATACTCATTCGATTCACCATATTACATCTCATTCCTATGTCAATTTTGTGTCGATGATGGGGGATACATCAAGGCCCTCCTTCGACGAGTATTTTCCTGTCAAATTCAACACATCATCCGAGAATTAGACTTAGAAACTAGTTAATACCTTGGGACCTGCATGCCTCAATGGCAGGCCTCCTGGCCTCTGAAAATAGGTTTACATCATTAATATCTGATCAGATGATTCCATGAATATTCAACTTCAGCTCATTTATTCACATTTGTTGGATTGTACTAGGGTACCTTGGGATTCATTGGCATCATTGGTGATTTACCTCGCAGTTGTTAACGATTTACCTCAATGATCGGTAATCAAGTTGTTTCTACCATATTCGACATCAAAACATCTATTCACATGGATAGATTCGTAACACATCTAGATTGGGACGAAGAACCTCCGTTAAACATTCGCTCTTGTTAGATTACTGAGAGGGGGGTGTTGAGCACTCAACACACCGTAAAAATCCTATATCAAATTTTACTTTTTGGGTACCACTGGATCGTTGCACTGTCTGAATTCGATTTCCTTTTGAGGAATGTTTTGTCCTTTCTTTTTCTTTTGACTCTCATCATATTTTCATTTTTTTTAACTCTATGAACCCCATGACTTTAAAAGGATTAAAACTTAAAATCAATGGCTAAATAACTTCACCCGAGGTGCTCAAGATTCAACATCGGAAGGAATTAAAAGGTGGAAAGGAATCACTTGGAAAACCTCAGTTGCTGAGCATCGATCTTCACCGGTATCGGTGAAAGGAAGTTTTGTTTTTCGAGAAGTATCACATACGGAGATCGCCGATAGATGATCTCCTTCGGTATCAGTAAAAGGGGAAGGGAGTAAACATTTAAAAGAAAGAAACAATATCGTCGATAGTCAATACCCGACATGCTAATCGACATTGGAGAAGACCGAATCACGATGAACATTTCAACCATGCTAAAAAGTTTTCCCCGATCACCAATTCCTAAAGCGTTTCGGCATCGGGAGTTTTTGAAGAAACTAATCCAAAGAAAAACGCACGAGAGGTTTATCCCCAATCACTGATCATCGATATTTTTCAGCGTCGATGATCCTAGGTTTAGTTTAGAGCGCACAACCTGAATAAAGTCCCAAGTCCAACCAATACTCACAAGTTAAGCGACTCGTCTTCGATAACATGTGTCCCAAGCCAGTTGTGCCACTTCAACACCATACGATGAAATAAATCGACGTTAGAGGTTTTTTGTAGAAGGATATCAACGAAATAATCCATAGCACATCCCCGATCCACCCACTAAAAAAGTGACATGATGGGACGTTTTAGTGCTAGATACGATTAGATTCAGATCATTTAAGGGATTAATCAATACCAAATCTAACATTAGTTGCTACTTCATGCACGAATCAAAACAACTGTTTTAAATTACTGATAGAACACTTCACCCTCTGCGCCTCCGCCGTCAACCCACGATGAATTAAATTTGCATAGATTTGACAACAGATTGGTTTGAATTTCATCCATGACCCAAATTAATTGGTTGATGCGACATGGTAAGTTTTTCCCTGTTTAAATTCTTTTGAGCCATTATAAACGAAACCATTTTGCATGCAAAGGAATTTCAGAGCTACAGAAGGAGCAAGTCGAGCAATTCGAAAGCTGTCGAGACTACGTGAGTATCAAATAACCAGTTTAGCAAGCTTTATAGGTATGTACCAGTCTAAATTTTTGTGCTAACACCTCATATGTATTTTATCCAGTGTTACTCTATACGCATTCCCTAAAGGATTGATTTCACTTGCAGGGAGAATGCCTCCAAGAAAACCAACCCCGAGGCGGTCACCGAGGGCACCCAAGCTGAAAGAAACACAGGTAGGATAAGGCTTGTCCCCAGGGCCAACAAAACAATTAGAATTTTCTCCAAGGATGAAACTAGTCATCAAGACATCTACAAATAAATCTTTCACTCAATCGGAGAACTCTTCAAGAAGATAATCCAGGAAGAATTC
>JZKD02S1812535.1:33583-50814 GCA_000966675.3 Picea glauca | reverse complement strand
CTCACCAAGATCAATCACCAAGACAACTCTCAAATATGTGCATCAACCAAGCATAACACAACAACTCATAATCATCACCAAGATCAATATGTGCTTCTAATAATATACCAATACACGTATGTTGCATCATCCATAAAATATGTGTCAACAATACTACTAACAAGTCCCTCCAACCATGTACCAAGTATGTACCAATCATGTATCAACTACTCATAAAATACAACTCATCAATATGTACCAACATCATCAACTATACACCTCATGTATGTGCCAACTGATCAACTAATTGTCTCAACCATGTACCCAACATGTACCTCAACCAAAATCCCTCATCAATTTCATCATCTAAATCTGATTTGTAACTTTGTAATAGACCTGGTGTATATGATCACATACTTGCAAACCTTCCTTAACTTTAACAACAAGAGACTATCATTTTCATCAAACTTTACTTTAGTCTCACATGAATAGTTTTGGGTTAGTCAACAACCCTAACTTGCAATAATCATAACTATGTACATGTAATGAATAAAGGTATAAAAATAGTACACAAAGTTATTCAGTGTCTTGTCTGAAATTTCTCTGGGTTTCACTTCTTGTAACGTCCCATAAAAGGAGTTATAGCAAAAATAACATACCTTATTGAATTCTGGCTTATTCTAGAGAGCGAACTTGTAGAGAGTGCCCTGAACGAAATATTTGTTGTATGGATCTAAAAATTGTACAAACATACTACATACTGTACTATAACTAATACATTTGGTCTTACTGAATTTGGATATTTTATGAAGAATTTATGAAGTTTTACCCTAAACACCTATTTTAGACTAGTTTCAGGACTAGCCAAACATCATATTTTCCATGGAGTGTGACTCCAAAAATACAATGACACGCAAGATGAAATTTGTATCAAAGATGTTTCCTCAACTCCCTCCCAATTTCAAGGTCTGTGTCATTCTAGAAAAAATGTTATTATGAAAATGGTGAAATGACCTATAAATAACATACCTTAGAAAACATAATCAAAAGAATTTATCCTCCCTTGAATTTCAGCCTTATTTACTTCACCTTCCCTCTGAAATTTGGCTTAGATATCCTTTGGCTACCCTAGTCACTTGTAGATATTCAATATTCTCAAGTGTGATGAAAATGAGAAAGCCTTGCCTCTTATTTATACTTTCATGTAGCTTCCTCAAAGGGTTCCCTTTTAACCATCTTAACCCACTTCTAACTACTTGTCCACTTAGTAATTTATCCATTAACTTTATTATTTAAATAATTTCTTTTGTATCAACTTTGACTTATAGTACACTCATCACTTCACTTTATTATTTAAATTACCTTTTAACCATTTTAACTCACTTTCCTTTTTTTTAGGGCTAACCCACTTCTAACCATTTGTCCACTTAGTAATTTCTCCATTAACTTTATTATTTAAATAATTTCTTCTTTGCAACCACTTTGACTACTTTGACCTTTTGGGGCTTCTAGATGACTCATGAGGGTTCTCCAACTTCACATGGCCATACATGTCTAACCATGAGGAGTTATGTGACGTTACACATACCACTAGAAATGGCATGACATGTAATATCCATATAGAATAGTCTTGCCTGCAAATATATCAAAACTCATACCATTATCCATCAAATAAACTTGCGTCCATTACCCAAACCTTTGTGCTACCAAAATTTCTTCAAGGGTTGACATCAGTGACAACCAACCCAATTAATCAACAATATTCCCCTTTGGTATTGATTGCAACACTCTAATGCAATACTGAAGTCATATCACTCATGCTCCCCCTGTGACCATCGCTCCCCCTAGAACCATGCGTCTGTGCTCTTTCTCTAAGCATTTACCTTTGCATATGATAAATCTCTCCCCCTTGTCATCAATAGAAAAGGTATCTTTCCATCCAGGGATGCTCCCACTAATTCAACTATCCTTGTGGATAATCCCCCTGACCGAACTCTTCCTGAAACTGATCCCCCAACCTGAATTGTCCTCTTTATGGTGCTTCCTCATGTAAATCTAATACATATAAGATAAACATTAAAAAAAATTCATTTTGGTGTAGAAATTACTCCAATATTATTCTCTGCAACCTATTCCCGTATGATGGGTGTTATATATGCTCTAAAAACACACTAAAAACCCTCAATTAAATTGTCAACCCGGAGTAAGTAAACTTAGAGTTGCAGCAAAATATATGCCAAAGGTAGAAGGGTTGGTAGTAGTATAGTCTAACTAAGGAAGTGGCTATCTAAGGGCTAATCTATTCAAACAAAGCTATCTAATGAGAAAACACTACTAATCAACTTTAATCTATGTAACCTAATTACTTTTGGGCCAAGGATCGATGGATAGTTCTAAGAAAACAAGTAAAACCCCTACTTGAAGCACACTAGTTCATAACAATAAGCAAAAGCAACTATTTAAGAATAACAATAAGCAAATAACAAAAGCAAACTACTTTAACTTGCCAACCTAAATTCAATGAGAAACTATCCTATGAAAGCAAGTAAATAAACAAGCAAACAACTATTCTATTAAAGCAAGTAAACAAGTAAGAAAAACAACTAACTAACCTATTAAAGCAAGTAAACAAGTAAACAAAACAACTAGCTAACCTATTAAAGCAAGTAAACAACTAACTACTCCAAGACAACTTCTACTGCAAGTAATCTAATAAAAACTTCTCATTGAACAACTATCTAGCCTAAGAGGCAAGTGGTCTATATTCTTAATTCAAACTTCAAAACTATTTCTAATTCATAAAAGGAAATCTATTTAATTGAAAGCAAGAAGAACTAACAACTAATTTTTATTCTATGATAAACAAACTTCTCTCTAATCTACCAAAGAAAAAGACTATCTATCCTGCAACAACAATAAAACTATCTTCTAAGCTATGAAAGAAAGAAACTATATATTCCGATCTACAAAAGCAAGAAATTACCTTTTAACCTATGAAAGCAAGAAAACTGTCTTGTAACCTATGAAAAACTCAAATATAGTGTTGGTGGTTGTGTGAATGTCTTCGGTGTCGTATAATATCTCGATGGCACTTGAAAACAAAAGATAATTCAAGTGGTATAAGATCAATACTGATCTTAATAGAAAAGTGAAAGGTATGGATTAAACAATCCAATAAGAATTTAGCCATTACGGAAACAATGCTAATTACCCTACATATTCATGGAATTATTACTCATGTGTTAACCATCAACAATACAATGAGATTTTAATTGTACTTCCGTGCTATGTAAGGAAAATTCATAAATAATTCAAGTATTAACTAAGAATTATAATTGCAATCTAATTCTAGGAAAGAATGTACATAAAATGAAACTATGCTACATCTATTCTAACAATTCAAAGTGCAAGAAGTAAAATGCTTAAAAACGGGAATTAAAACATGACATATAAAGAGTAAACTAATGAATATATTAACCAACAACTAGTTAAGAAAGATCTACATAAAAATGGAATAATCAAACTACAATTAAAAATTGAAACTAACCCTATCCATCCACCGAGTCCTCGTTAAAGAAAGCATGTATTAAAATTCTGTTCTAAAACTCTGTTTTAACTTCTATTTTAAACTTAGTTTTAAATTCTGTTTCAGCATAAAAAGAGTCCAATCTACCATTTAATTGCACATGGGGTTAGTGTCTAAATCTGAAAGCTTGCTTCTACGAACTATAAAGTTAGTACATACTGACAAGATTCTTCATAACAACCTGCAAAAGCTAAATTAAAACAATTAAATCACAAACAACAAATTAAATAACAAAGAAGTAAAATATAATTTCATGTATAGGAAATAAAATAAAAATGCATCCACGCTACTCAATCTACAAGAAAATTGATAGAATAGTTACCCAGATTGCTGGTGCCCCCCCCAACAAGTCGTGTCTACCCTTCAAATGCACACCACGAACTTCAGAACAACGATTTCACCATTAAAACTAAAAACCCAGGTTTTACACAGTATGGAAAAATGAAAATGACAAAGCAAAGCTAAAATCATTTTTGGCTCTAACACACAACTTCTTCTAATGATTAACTTCTATATGACCACCATGGTGGTATTTATAATATTTATAGACCAAGTGGTCGACCACAGGAGGGTTGAACCACTTCTAAATTCAGAAAATTTAATTAATGGTGCCCTAACTGCCGAAATAGAGCGAGCACCATCTTCTTCAATCCGAAAGGAATCACTGTGTACTGGTAGGAACCCCATTCAGTTGCAAATGTGGTCTTATGTCAATCTTCTTTAGCAATCTTGAACTAGTGATAACTTGAAAATCCATCTGTAAAGGAATATACCTCATGTCCTCCTACATTGTCTAACACTTTGTCAGTAAACGGTGTAGGGAATGGGTCATGCAAATAGGCCTTGCATTTGGTTTCAAGGGGATATTCATCTCTCCCATGGGCCCTTTAATGCCCTTCATATCAGTGAACTTGGTTGGGAACAAGTCCTGATATTCATGCTGTAGTTCTGTGATATTATTAATGGTGGAATCATCCCAATAATCTCCAACATTAGCAAGCTTAGGTGCTTTCTTTGTTCCAATATTAACTTTCTTTATTTTTATCAGTTGTCCTATGAAAGGTAGTTTGACTCTTGGTGCTTCTACATCTCTCCATCCTTCTGTTTTTGCAATGTTCACATTCCTAGGATCATCATCTTCATCAACATTGATATTGTAACATCCTTGCAATTTCTGAAGAGGTTCATTCCGTTCATCCTCTTCTTGATCCATAGGGAGGCTAGGTGCCTCCTCAAATACTTTTTTTCTGACAACCTGTAAAGCTTGATCCACCGAGGGATACTAAATTTCAAATAAGAATGTAGCTACAAAATTCTGGGTCATAGCTTGCCAATCTGTAGTGGTGAGGCACAATTCTGCTTGAAGATACCAGTTGATGGGTGTTGTGTCCAACGTGTTGATGAATTTATGCATCCACTATTCTTAAGGAATGCTTCTCCAGGCCTTCTCACAACCTCGCACATGGTCCTTTGGACAACTTTGACCTATGTATCGAACTTCACATCCTTCTACTTGTTCTTAAAAGTGCATTTCCATCAAAGTGTGACATTACATCTAGTCCGCGATGTTATTTTTATGTGTCCCCCACCATATTACTGGAGTTGCTTTCAAAGCCTCATCTAGTGCCAACAATATCTGTTGTACTGGTACAATTTCTTCAAATTCTAGTAAGAAAGTTTCTAAGTGATTCAAACCATCAAAGGTGGGAAAATTACTTACTATTGTGCCGATCCAACGAACTTCTCTGGTCAATATAGAACATCGCTGCACATAAACTTCATACATTTTGTTCTACGAGTTATCTAGAGATTCTTCTGAGTCTGATGAATATGCGTTGTCACTTCTCTAGCTTAAATTCCCATCTGCTATAGGGTTAATGTAATCCTACTGTCTTACGGTCAATTTTTATATATTCTCTAGCTCATATGCGCGATCTTCTTCTCTGATGGGTTATGTGTATCTTTGAACTTCATCAGGATCCAGAGGTGCAATGACCCTAAGGCCATCACCTTCAAACGTCATTCTTCTTTTCTTTAAGTCAACAATAATTGAATTGTTGAAATCCCAATCAATTCCTAACAACACAGGATAAGGACAACTATCATCAACTATCTCAATCACCTCGAAGTCCACAAATGTTCTTACCCCGTTGATGTCCACATGGACATGCTCTAGTATCCCAAAGGGGCTTACTGCCTGCTGATTAGCCATCCTAATCCTGATAGGGGAATAAATGAACTTAGGTTTTCCCATCAGTGCCCAGTTTTGCTTCATCATAACATTGAATTCTGACCCTAAGTCAAGGACCACATAATCTATATCATAATCTCCAATTTGAGCATTAAGGTATAGTTCCTTATTTTTCCTTCTCTTTATGAATAGTTGATGTACTGCTTTATTCAACAAAGGATCTACCCTTCCTATCTCATATTGTCTGATCAAATTTTGTAGTTCTTGTATGGATTTTTCATCCTTAATCAAATTAATGCAAGTACATAAGAATTCCATAAGATTGCTTACCTCTTTTCCTTCTCTGGGCAAAGTAGATTGATCAAAGGCTAGGGGAATTACACCTTCTCTCACTTTTGGCTGTGCCTTTGATGAAGAATCCTGATCTCCTCTGAATTCTCTTCTTGCCTCTTCAAATATCTTCTTTTCTTTCCTCGGATCAAACTCATGTGTCTTCTCTGCAGCTCTTCTAACTCCTGATTCTTATGTATTTGTTCTTGGAGTCACCCTGTCTTTTCCTGTAGCAGCGCCTCCTATAGTGATAAAAAATACTCTAGGATCCACTTCCCGAGGTTTTTCTAATATTAATTGTACTTGTGGGTTTCCTCCTCGTCTCTCCTGAAGTTTGGCTAATAGCACAAGACAATATTCTATGACATGTTCAAATGAGTTGAAGTAGCTGCAAGTGGTACAAGGGTTCTGATAGTCCCTTTCCAAGTGCCATGGATATGCGTAGTTGCAACAAATGATCTGACCTCAACCTTGGTCCATGCCTCCTCCTCATCCTCTTCCTCTGAATCCACCGTGAGGGTTGAAGTTTCCTCTTCATGGAGAGTTAAACTGCGTAGTATTCCCTTCCTGCTGTACTTCACCTTGAATTCTATATGTGTCTCTTGATATTTCATGCAGGAGGTCATAAGACCTACAATCCTTCTCATCATGCACCATAGATTTATAGAATGTGTAGTAAAGTTTGGTAGGTATCTGGACAGATTTTTTCATGTAATAGCATTCACCATGGCGATGTCTATTTCTACATACCTCACAACAAGGTAGGGTAACCTAATTCAAAGGGATCGAAGCTCCAGAAGCCAAATACTCATGAAATATAGGACAATTCTCCTTGTCATGGCCCTCTAATTTGCATCTGATGCACCAAATATATTCTCTTTTATCTTTTCCCTTGTCCTTTTTCATTTCTTCGACCTGCAGTGATAAGCTAGTTAGATGACTCAAAATTTGACTCATACCTGAGTTAGACTCTCCCATAGGGGTTGATTCTAGTTTTATGGAGATCTCTAGTGCCTCAGCTTGCGAAGCGATCTTCTATTTCATCAGTGATGCAGGAGCATCGTAAGCAGCCAGCAAAGCAAGCACAAAGGCAGAAGACAACTGGAATTTCACCAGCGCATATTTTGAGGATGTTTTGAATTTGAATAAAGAAGCTTTAATGTAATAGCTAGGGGCCGTAATTGCCCTTAAATGTTTTGAGTTGTAAAATAGATTTGGATCATTGTTCTCATCTATCGGATATGGAGGTATTTATTTGTATTGAATGTAAAGTAGGTAGCTTTTTCTTTTGATAATCTAGCTTAGAGCTATAGGAGGAAAAACTTGTAAAAGACACCCTCGCTTGTATCATTGTATTATGAAGAATTTATGTAAGCTGTTGAGATGTATAAGAGAAGAGCATAGAAGAACAAAGATGGTAGGATTGTATGAGACAGATAACTATTGATACTGAACCATGTACATGAAAAGTGAGTTAATATAAGAAATATTTGACTCAAGTTCATGGGGTTATTATGCTTACTGTTTACATCTGTTGAATGGTATGTTTGCAATTGTTTTGTTTCTCTGTTATGCATTTATTTCAATGCGATGTGTATGCTTGAAATTTCATGTTGAATGTATGAAGTCTGTAAGGAGAGAAGTATGAGTTTAAATTGTTTCTCATCCTGAGAAATCCTGTAAAGAGTGCAGTGGATGTCCGCAAGGCATGCATTGACGAAGTTATGAGTTTTATCTCAGAAAGCTCAGGAGGGATACTGTTGTTCTTACTTCAGCAGAAGTGTAGGTGTAGCACAGAGTTGTGCAAGGTGTGCACAGGTGAGTGGAAGCCTTAGGATTTATCAACTAAAGAGGAATTTTGAAGGACTGCTGCTGCAAAGAAGTGCACAAAGTCAAAACGTCAAATAACCAGAGGTTATCTGTGAATGCTGCAAGGAGTGCATGCAAGAATCCCTTTGAAATCCTCGAGTTTGCAAGTGAAAGCTCAGGAAGGAAAGAAACCTAAAGAGTTCAAAGGAAGGTGAGTGTCAAAGTCACCCAACAGACATAAAATCTTAGAAGGTTTGATGCCGGAGTGTTTGGCAAAGGAGTCTTTCAAAATTCTGAGTGGACGGTGGAAACGCTTCGAGGAGAAGTATCGATTTTCCAAGGACCATTGGAACCAATTGACCAGTGAGAAGATCAAGGCCAAGTGTTTCTCAACACTCACAAGACCAAGAGGAATAAAGACTGTTGGATTCAGATCAGCGAGGGTCATTGATCTCGTGGTTGAATTTCGTTGTTTCAGAATTTTGGAAGTAAAGAAGGATGTGACTCAGAATTGAGAGTTTCAAAATCCTGATTCACAAAGTCCCAATAGAATCAGGACCATTCGATCATGGAACGTGTAAAGCCTTTGATTTGGGGCAAAGAGTTATCAGGGTTTCGACCATCAGCAGAGGGAGTCGTTGCATTTGGTTTCACTGATACACGAAATCCTAGGTGCCAAAATATTGGGCCCTAGGTTTTAGTCGGAGGTCACATTAGGGAAAAGTCAAAGGGAGGAGTCAGAGATCCATTATCCTTTTCGGGGTTTCGGGGATTGAAGAGATAGAAGGAATCACATATGGGACCGCGAAGTTGCGAAAATCGAATTACCCTTTTGGGTAAAGGTTGTGGTCTTATCAGCGATCATGTGGGTGAGAGTTGGCACTTAGTGCTTGCTTGTACAAGCATAGCTCCAAAGAAGGACCCATGGCTAAACACTTGTGTATTGGAGATTCTTGCAGGGAATCAAAGAGTCAATCAGACTCGAAGGGTGATTAAGAATGATACTAAGAATGGGAGGTCAAGTAGAGCCTGCTGAGGTAGGGGGTGCTACGTCAAGAGTGGTATCAGATCACAGATTCTAAATTTTGCATGGAACAGATTTGAACAATGCCACCTAGAAGACGTCAATATAGACAAATGCCCGATCCAGCTGTGGAAAGGGAAATGAGAGAACTATATGCTTGATTAGATTATATGGAGACAACACAGAGATATAAGGTTGATGCTGAATATGTCAGTGAAGCCGAAAGCAAAAATGAGGCTAGAGCTGAAGAAGAAGTTGTAGACGAAGATGCTGCAGAAGAACGTCTATTTAGAGCTGTTGCAAGAATCGGAGCCAGAGAAAAGATGGATATTCCAATGTATGAAGGAAACTTAGATGTTGAAGAGATGCTAGATTATTTTAGAGCTCTGGATAAGTACTTCGACTATGAGGATGTAGAGGAAGATAAGAAAGTTAAACATGCCGTCACTAGACTTAAAGGGCATGCAACACTGTGGTGGGATGAATGACAAGTTGAAAGGGATTGCAAAGGCAAGCAAATAATCAAAATATGGGATAGAATGGTTGCAAAAATGAAAGCCAAATTTATACCCAGGGACTACCAAATTAATCTGTTTCGAAGAATGAAAAACTTGAGACAGAAAGGGATGACAATGAAATAATACACTGAGGAATTTTACAGGCTCAACGTTAGAGTTCGTGATCGTGAAAGTGATGATGAAAAGGTTTCTAGATATATGAATGATATGAGATATGATATTCAGGATGAGATGAGCATGATGAAAATAAGGAATGTGGAAGATGCTTATCAAATGGCCCTGAAGGATGAAGAGAAATTGGCCCAAAAGAAGGGTCAAAGAGGCCGAGGTCAAAGTTAGAGTAGAGGCAAAGAAATTGCCCAGGATAGAACTCAGAAGCCGAAGGAAGAAGAAAATAAGCCTCATACTCACCCTGAAAGAGGAGGAAGTTCACAGGGGAGACAGTATGCCGACATAACTACTTTTCTGCGAGCCATAGGAAGAGGAAGAGGCAAAGGAGGTGAGATAAAATGTTTTTTCTGTGGAAAGATTGGACATAAATCTTTCGAATGTCCCGATAAAAAAGGGGATGGAGGAAAAGCTCACATTTTAGAAGTGCAGAGGAGAAATGTTGAGGAAAAAGATGCAGAAGGCAGAATATCCTTAATGATGAAGAAAATTCTCCTAAAGCTAGAGAAAGAGATAGAGAATCCAGTCCAAAGAAACAGTTTGTTCAGAACTGCTTGCAAGACCAAGGATAGGGTATGCAAGGTAATAGTGGACAGTGTAAGAACATATAATTTAGTATCCACAGAGATGGTGGAGAAGCTATAATTGGAGACTGTTGCACATTCGATCCCATACAAAGTCTCGTGATTACTAAAGGGACATCAGGTTGAATTTAAAATAGGGGGATATAAGGATGAAATTTTATGTGATGTTGTTCCCATGGATACCTATCATCTTTTTTTGGGGAGACCATGGAAATATGACATATATGTTGTTCATGATGGGAGAAAGAACACATACACCTTGGAGAAGAATGGTAGAACACATATGTTACTGCCAATTAAAGATGAGAAGGTAAAGGTAGAAGCCAACAATACTATACTTCTCATGAGTGTTAACGAACTTCTTGAGGAAGTCAAGAAAGATGAAGAGATGCAGTTTGTGGTGGTGAGAAAACATAGAGTCATCTTAACCAGTACCAAGATAGATGATGTACCTGAGGAAATTCAAGAATTGCTGGAGGAATTTGCTAACATAGTAGTGGATGAATTACTTTGTTTGTTGCCACCCATCAGGAGCATAAGTCATCATATTGATCTTATACCTGGAGCAAGTTTACCAAACAAAGAAGCGTATAGATTGATGCCGCGGGAGAATGAAATGGTTAAGAGACAAGTCTAGGATTTGATGGACAAAGGGTTGGTTAGAGAAAGTTTGAGTCCATGTGTTGTACCTACAATGTTAAGTCCAAACAAGGATGGTGGATGGAGAATGTGTACAGACTCGAGAGCTATAAACAATATCACCATCAGGTATAGATTTCCTTTACCGAGGATGGATGACTTGATGGATTGCTTGAGTGGAGAAATTTTTTTTTCAAAAATTGATTTGAAGAGTGGATATCATCATATTAGAATGAGGGAAGGTTATTAATGGAAGACAACATTCAAAATAAATGAAGGAATGTATGAATGGCTTGTCATGCCATTTGGTTTGACGAACGTGCCAAGTACTTTTATGAGGCTCATGAATGAAGTCTTAAAATATTTCATTGGGAACTTTGTAATCATGTATCTTGATGATATATTGATCTTCAGTAAGACTGAAGGAGAACATCTGGAGCATTTAGATGCAGTGATGAGGAGATTATAGCAAGAGAATTTGTTGATCAATTTGAAGAAGTCGTCTTTCATGAAGACATAACTCATTTATTTGGGTTTTGTAATATCTTTGAATGAATTGAAGATGGATCCCGAGAAGGTTAAAACAATCAAGGATTGGCCATCACCCAAGATTATCTTTGAAGTTCGAAGCTTCCATGGATTGGCTAGTTTTTACAGAAAATTCATCAGGAATTTTAGTGGGATATGTGCACCTATGATGGACACAATAAATAAAAGAAACAAATATTTTCATTGGATAGAGGAAGCAGAGAAGAGTTTCAGGTTGCTAAAGGAGAAGATAACTGGACAACCAGTTCTGGTTCTACCAGATTTCAACAAGACATTTCAAGTGAGATGTGACGCAAGTGAATTTGCAATTGGAGCAGTTTTAATCCAAGACAAATGGCCATTTGCATACTTTAGTGAGAAGTTGAATGAAACCAAGATAAAATATTCCACGTATGATAAGGAGTTTTATGTAGTCATACATGCGTTGAAAAGATGGATACATTACTTGGTTCCAAAAGAGTTTGTCTTGTATAGTGATAACCATGCTTTACAATTCATAACTCGACAGGAAAAATTGAACCTGAAGCATGCAAAATGGGTTGAATACATGCAGAATTTTACTTTTGTTATAAAGCATATTTCTGGAACTACTAACAAAGTTGTTGATGCTTTGAGTAGGAACTGTTTGACTCTGTAGAAGTTTCATGTGAATACCTTAGGTTTTGATAGCCTTAAGGACATGTACAAGGATGATGCATATTTTAAAGAGGCTTATGAAGCATGTGAGAACCCAGTTTTCAGAGACAAAAGCCAATGGATCAAATATTTGATTCAGAATGGACTGTTATTCGAGGGAAATCAGTTATGTATTCCGAAGAGTTCTATGAGAGAGAATCTTCTGAAAGAAAAACATAGTGGGGGATTGGATGGACATTTCGTCCATGACAAAAAATTCACACAATTGAATGGCTCATATTATTGGCCAGGGATGAGGACATATGTCAAGAAATTCATGAACAAGTGCAGAATTTGCCAGCATGCAAAAGGAAAAAGACAAAATACAAGGTTGTATCAACCATTACTAGTACCAGAGAGGCCATGGGATGCGGTAAGTATGGATTTTGTGTTAGGACTCCCAAGGACGCAAAGAGGTTTCGACTCAATCTTTGTGGTAGTCGATAGATTTTCTAAGATGGCACATTTCATTCCATGTCAGAAAACTAGTGATGCATCTCACATTGCAAATCTATTTTTCAAAGAAGTTGTTAGACTTCACGACTTACCCAAGAGTATTGTATCGAAAAGGGATACGAAATTTGTTTGTCATTTCTGGAGGACCCTATGGAAAAATATGGGGACTAATTTATCTTTTATATCAACATATCATCCTCATATGGATGGACAAACTGAGGTAGTAAACCAAAGTTTGAGAGATTTGTTGAGGAGTTTGGTGGTTGAACATCACAGTCAGTGGGATCAGATTCTGCCACAAGCGGAATTTGCATATAATGATTCATCAAATAGGAGTACATGACAAAGCCCATTCCAGATCATGTATGGAATGCATCTGAGAGGAGTATCTAAATTAAGGGACTTGGAGCAGAATGAATTCAGGAGTGCTAGCGCAGAGGATTTTGTAGCAGAGATGCAAGAGCTCCATAGTAAATCTAGAGAGCGATTAGAAAATTCCAACCAGGAATATAAGCGCAGAGCAGATCAACATAGAAGAGAAATTGAGTTTGAAGTAGGTGATTTGGTTTTAGCACATCTCAGAAAAGAAAGGTTCCCAAGGGGAACGTACAATAAGATGAAGATGAAGAAAATTGGGCCATGTAAGATCATAAGAAAGTTTGAAGAAAATGCTTATGAGATTGAATTATCAGATGAGGTAGGAATATCACCCATATTCAACATAACAGATCTGTATCCTTACCGATTAGATGAATCAGAGAGATCATAGGATCAAAAGGAAGTTCAATGGGTTAAACAATTTCCTATAGTTGAAAAGCCGTAGATGGAAAAGATAACTGATCAGAGAGTTGGAAAGAAAACATGAAAGAAAACATACTTTGAATATTTTGTCAAATGGCAAGGACACCTGATTGAAGATGCCAGTAGGGAGAGCAAAGAAAATATCCAAAGACATGGAAAAATAGTGTAGGAACTCATGAACAGGAGTTCATGAATTTTTCAACCAAGGGAGTATGATGCAGGAGCATCGTAAGCAGCCAACAAAGCAAGCGCAAAGGCATAAGACAACTGGAATTGCACCAATGCATATTTTGAGGATGTTTTGAATTTGAATGAAGAAACTTTAATGTAATGGCTGGGGGACGTAATTTCCATTAAATGTTTTGAGTTGTAAAACATATCTGGAGTGTTTCTCTCATCCGTCGGATATGGAGGCATTTATTTGTATTGAATTTAAAGTAGGTAGCTTTTAATTTTAATTAGATAGCTTAGATATGTAGGAGCAAAAACTCGTAAAATACACCCTCGCTTGTATCATTGTATTATGAAGAATTTCTATAAGTTGTTGAGTTGTAGAAGAGAAGAACATAGAAGAACATAGAAGAACATAGATGGTAGGATTGTATGAGACAGATAGTTGTTGCTACTAAACCATGTATATGAACACTGAGTTAATATAATAAATATTTGACTCAAGTTCATGGTGTTATTATGCTTATTGTTTACATCTGTTGAATGGTATGTTTGCAGTTCTTTTGTTTCTCTGTTATGCATTTATTTCAATGTGATGTGTATGCTTTCAATTTCATATTGAACGTATGAAGTCTATGAGGAGATAAGTATGAGTTTCAATTGTTTATCATCTTGAGAATTCCTGCAAAGAGTGTAGTGGATGTTCGCAAGGCGTGCATTGACGAAGTTATGAGTTTTTATCTCAGAAAGCTCAGGAGGGATACCATTGTTCTTTCATCAACATAAGTGCATGTGTAGCACAAAGTTGTGCAAGGTGTGCACAGGCGAGTGGAAGCCTTAGGCTTTATCAGCTAAAGAGGAAGTTTGAAGGAATGTTGTTGCAAAGAAGTGCACATAGTCGAAGGGTCAAATAAACAGAGGTTATTTTTGAATGCCGCAAGGAGTGCGTGCAAGAATCCCTTAGAAATCCTTGAGTTTGCAAGTGAAATATTAGGAAGGAAAGAACCCTGAAGAGTTCAAGGGAAGGTGAGTGTCGAAGTCACCCAACAGATAGAAAATATCAGAAGGTTTGACGCCAGAGTGTTTGGCGGAGGAGTCTTTCAGAAGTCTGAGCGGACAGTGGAAGCGCTTCAAGGAGAAGTACCAATTTTCCAAGGACCGTTGGAACCAGTCGATCAATGAGAAGATCAAGGCCGAGTATTTCTCAGCACTCACAATCCTAGGAGGAATAGAGACCATTGGATTTGGATCAACAAGGGTCGTTGATCTCGTGGTTGAATTTCGCTGTTTCAGAATTCGAGAAGTAAAGAAGGTTGTGACTAGGAATTGAGAGTTTCAAACTCACGATCCGTGAAGTGCTGATAGAATAAATGCCACCCGATCATGGAAGGTGTAAAGCCATTGATTTGGGGCGAAGAGTTATCATGGTTTCAGCCATCAACAGAGGGATTCGTTGCATTTGATTTCGCCGATACGAGAAATCCTGGGTGCCGAAAAATTGGGCCCCAGGTTTTAGTCGGAGGTCACAATAGGGAAAAGTCAAAGGGAGGAGTCAGAGACCTGTTATCCTTTTTGGGGTTTTGGGGATTGAAGAGATAGAAGGACTCACATCTGGGATCGCAAAATTGTGAAACCCGAAGTACCCTTTTGGGTAAAGGTTTTGGTCTTATCAACAATCACGTGGGTGAGAGTTGGTGCTTAGTGCTTGCTCACACAGGCATAGCTCCAAAGAAGGACTTGTGGCTAAACACTTGTGTGTTGGATATTCCTGCAGGGAATCAAAGAGTCAATTAGACTCAAAGGGTGATTAAGAACGATCCTAAGACCGTGAGGTCGCGCAGAGCCTGCTGAGGTAGGGGGTGTTGCATCAATCAAAGGGAATATGATGTGTTGTATGAGGGCTACAATGAACCACTCTTTGTTCTGTTCATCTGGGATCTGAAAAATCAACCGGCTTGTCAAGGTCTTAAACCTCTAATTAAACTCCCAAACAGGTTCAACTACTTTCTGCTTGATTTCTTTCAACTCTGTAATGTACTGTGATTCCGACTTGGGTTTCTTGAATTCAATGATCAATGCAATCTTAATCTCATTCAATGGTTTTGGCTATGCAATTCCTTGGATAAATTTCATGTACCATCTCAGTGCGTGTTTTGTTACGGTAATACTAAATTGAGCTCTCTTAACAACTTCGTTGGTGAAATTCTTAATACTCTACATAGCTTCTCATAAGAACCAATGATGATTAGGATCTTCAGATCCATATCCCCTAAAGGTGGGTAACCTCATCTCATCTGCCATAGATATTCCTAGGATTCTTGACTGAGTATGTGCTAAACTACTTGTAATATCTCTCTGAGTACTCTGATAACTCTTACTACTCTGGTTACTCAATCCTACTTCGCACAGTATATCTTAGATCTAACAAAACAACACTATAACAACATATCAAATGACAGAGATAATCAACAAAAATCACACATAACGCCAATATATACGTTGTTGACACTCTCTCTAGGGCTACGTCCACAGAACTGTGCTTTATAATATATTAGATGAAATCATACAATTTTATCTGCACTCTTAGCTTGTTGATCTCTCTTTCTTTCTCTTCTTCTCTCCCCTCCTTGTGCACCCAGCTGCAGGGTTGATCTTTGCACCCAGCTGAAGATCTTACAACACAAACTTATTCTCACCACACAATACTTCTCTCTCAACAATAACAACAATAACTCATCATAACATAATCAAACCCATCCCAATTCCTCTTGCCCTTTATTTATACATTACATTGACTCTCAGACAACCTTAAGCCGAAACCTAGGTGTCAAAACCCTAAATGAAAAAAACCTAGGTGTCTAAAACCCTAGGTCAACTTGACCCACATTTTTAGGGCTTCGCCAACATGTCTTTCCTTTTTTCCTGCAAGGTGCTCCAAAGCATCCATTGGTGGATTTTTCTTCTTACTGAGTTGTCCACGACCAATCTTTCTTGTTGATATGTCTTCCTCAATTTCCCCGTCCAACGACTTTCTTTCTCTTACTTCTCTCCTTATTTTCTTCTCTTTTGTCCACTTCGACCCAATATTAGTCAACTTGTCTTTTACACAGTTCGCACTTCACGCTTCTTTCCTTAATCCTCACAACCTTCCATAACCAAGGGCCAACACTTTTTTTCTTCTCTTAGTTCATCTAAAGGACAAATCAATTCTGCTTCATAATTGTCTTCCTTTTCAATTAGTTTTTCTGTCTCATTTCCTTCATGGCATTCTATTTCAAGATGTTTGTGTTTTTCACAGTTAAAGAAAAACAACAAACCTCTGGTGATTATGTACTCTTCATCTTCTGAATCTGTTTGACATGGTGAACATTATTCTCCTTGATCTGTATCTGCATCTTCTTTGGCATTTTCTGAATCTACGATGGGTGAATAATATATGTCATATAAATTATCCCAAATTTCTTTGGTTGATGAACATTTACCAAACTTTTCTCTTACTGGATTAGGTAATCCTTCCAAGATGAAATCCATTGCTATTTTGTTATTCTTCTTCAATTCCTTCTTGGTTGCAATCTTTTCCCGTTTTGAACTATCATATCCTGTAACAACTGATAGCCAAATATAATTCCCCTATGCCTGTAAAAATACTTTTGTCCTTTTGCTCCACATATCATACTTTAAACCACTCTTATAATTAAACATTGGTACTCCATTCTCATAATAATCCATGATCTCCTTCTAGTGGTTAAAT
>JZKD02S1812524.1:68003-95331 GCA_000966675.3 Picea glauca | reverse complement strand
CTTGACTCTATACTTGTTGTAGAGTTTCATGGAATTCTATGAGCTTGGCCATAATCTCTTATCTTTGTTCCTTTGTAATACATATCACCTCTTCCCCCCTGTCTTGGACCTTGTCCACAACGAATTTAACATCATCCTCTGTCAGTGTGATGACTGGTTCTTCTGTGACATACTTCCTCTTTTTGCGTGCTTCTACTACCTACATTGGATTCCTTGTTGTCTGTGAGGGATGCATCCCATGTGTTGTACCACGAACCCTTTCTTCCTGAGCCTATGATGTATCCCCCTTTCTGGTATGTTGTTGATTGTCTTTCCTTGTCATTCTTGTTGTCCTCCTTGGTATTTTAGGCATTGTGTTGCTTCTTGACGGCTGAATCCGCACTGCAACCTTTCTAGTGTTATCGTTTGGGTTTTTTGTTTTTTACTGAGGAACTTGCTTCAACCTTTTCCTTGGGCTTGATGGATTGTGTCATGGTTGGCTTTGTTGCTGGTTTTGTTACTAGAATTTTCACTGTGTAGGATAGTATCTAATTATCCATTCAACTTCTTTCTTGGTGACACAATATTTCATTTTTAGCCATGCCTTATTTGGATCCCTTGCGACTTGGATCCACATGTGGTGCTTGGATTCGCTGAACCTGGATATCCCTTCTATTTTCTGGATTAAGTCCACATTAATGCACCACACATTAGTTATGCGCTATTGTATTTATTCCAACAACATTGAAAATACTATGTTATTATATTGTAGAGTTTTACTATCCTTGGCCCACTAGAGAGACTCATATCTGGCCATTAATAATTTTCGTTTCCTATCTAGGAAGGCTAAAAAAATTGGCTCCTTCCACCCTACCAAATCTATAAGGATGATGAGCCAAGAGTAATGGAAATCGGTTCCATTATCCTGTGCATCTCTGCAATCGACTAAAAATTGGTTCAGTGGGTACGGTGCCCGACTAAACATCATTCCTTTCACACACTACGCAACTACTGCTATAACTCTTGTTGGAGATTCTTCTTTTCTACATTTCCTAAATAGCTTAAAAGCCGTAATATTGTTGGTGAACCTCGTCGCATTGTCATTAATGTCCTTGAGCACAATGCCCCTGTTTTCCTTACTAGTTCCAAACTATGCTTTGACCAACTAGACAATTTCCTTCTCTCTCGCCTTGTTATCCAAGTACTCCTCTAGCTATGCGTTGACTATAGGTAACCTTTTGATCTTGGCGATCAACACCAAATTCAACTATACTGGATTATCCACCCAAAGGATGCCACCATGTACATGGGATACTAGTTTTTTTACATAGAGCCTGACGTTTTTACCACGCCTGAAGTGAAGTATATCCAAAAGGTTCATTATTCTAGAGTTGTACAGTCGTGTTATCCACTACGCGGGCTCCATTATCAGTTTACCTGGGTGTCCAATTTCCCCTGTGTTTAATAAGTAAGTCTCTTTGTCCAAATATGGGAATTTGGTCGCATCATGCACATCATGGTTTGAGTACCTAAGTTTTGGTACTCTTCCCATCATATTGTCCATAGTGACCACTGCATTTGGGAGATATGGGAGTTTGATGTCCATGGAGTCCTTCGCCTTTATTTTTTTCCCAAAAACATATAGGTTCGTTTCTACTATTTTTGCATCCTCTTATTCCCTATCATAGTCTGATTGGTCGGTGATGTCCTCGACCAACACCTCCTCTCCTTCGTGGCCCTGTCTTCAACCCATCGTTTCATCAGGTTTACTAGGCATTTCAATATTAGGGTTCGAGAAACCACTTTGGGTCCCAGAACTCTACCCTACTTCTCCTTGTGGTGTTTTTGATGTTTCCTCTTCAACCCATGTTGGGATGATTGACTCTGTGTCCTAAGTGGTGAAATATTCAAGCTTGAGCATGTTCTCGAGCTGTCTCATTCTTTCGTTACGCCTGTGGCCCCGTCGAGTAACTCATACATACTAGCCTAGAGTGTCAAACTTCGGTGGTGTCATATTTTATTCAATGCTCCCACTTGCTCGCTTATTCACACAATTCGAGCTAGGGAACATACTTTGTCTCTTCCTATGTTATAAAAAAACACTAAGTTTTGAACTAACACATGCTTTCCTCTTTTTATAGACCCAGTCATAATGTTTTTTCACCTTTTGCATGCCTTTGTGCCAAGTGTAATTTTTTCTGCGCACTATCTTCCAATGTTGTCACAGTGATTGTTGCACGTGCCTTTTTTCTCACTTTCATGTACTTCATTAGACTTTGACATCTTTTTGTGTTTTTGTTCTTTTTCTAATTTTGTATTCCTTTTTTTCTTCTTATTTTCCCCCTTTTTATTTCTTTTTATCATTTTTTTGTCTTAATATATACTATAGTACACTATATACATGAATTTATTATTGCGATGTAACTTTTAAGACTTAATAGGTCGATTGTCCATGTATAGTTTCATTCGACTACCGTTGATCATTCCTTTCAGTTATGTTCCTCCAAAGTATTTTAGTTGCAAATATCCCCCATCTGTGATAGTATTTACTTCATATGGCCCTAATCAATGCATTCTAAACTTACCAGGGTGTTGCAAAAATTTCTTGTCATAGAGAAGAACTAGGTCTCCCTCCTTAAAACTATTCTTTTTAATATGTCTATCATGCCAGTATTTGTCTCTTTCTTTCTGTACTTCCTGGTGAAATCCTGCTAGAATCATGTCCTCTTCCATTTCCATTAGTTTACTTAACCTCTCTTGTACTGTACCTCTTTCTGTCATGTTGGTAATTGCTGCTACACATAGACTGGGTACCCAAAATTCTAATGGCACCATTGGTTCCTTCCCATACACCAATATGAATGGTGTATGTCCTATCAAATTATTGCATGTTGTTCGATATGCCCATAGTATTGTTGGTATTTTTAATTCCCAATCATCCCTATTGACATTGCAGATATTAGTCAAAGCATTTTCCAAAATCTTATTAAAAGCTTCTACTGTTCCATTTTCCTGAGGATGATATGGTGTACTCTTCTAGTCATAGAATTCAAATTCCTCAATCATAGCCCTAATGGTATTATTAATAAAATGAGTGCCTTGGTCACTCATAAAAATCCTGGGAAATCCAAATATGATTATCACTTGCTCAAATAAGAAGTGCATTGTTGTCTCTGTGCTACAGTCTTTGACTCATGTTGCTTCTTTCCATCTGGTAAAGTATTTAGTGGCAATAATGATATATCTAGATCCTGACCTTTTTGTTGGTGGATTAATAGGTCCAACAAAGTCTATTGCCCATTTTTCAAATACCTATAGAGTCACTTGTGGTCTTAGGGGCATCTCATCCCTTCTGTTGGGTTTTCTAACCCTCTAACAGGCATCACATTTCTGGAAATAATCCTTGGCATATTTATGGACTGTTGGCCACCATAGTCCTATGCGGTATATTTTCCTGCATATATTCCTCCAGCTATACCTTCATGACATTCTACTAAAAGTCTGGGTCATTCATGTTTCAATGCACACCTTCTTAAAATGTTATCTACGCCCATATTATATAAATTTCCTACAATGAATTGATAGTCTATAGTTCTGACTACTAGAGTTTTCTTCTACGCAGTGATAAAGTCCTATGGTGCAACCCTTGTACTTAAGTATTCAATAATATATTTGAAGTATTCATCAAATATTGTACTAAAAATAACTTTGCATCAGGGAAGTTGTCTTCCAAGTTAGTAGGTTCTTACCCTTGATAGGTTATCAGGTCCTGCATTCAGCTTCCCTGGTTTGACTATCACTTCAAAATCAAATTCTTGGAATAATAATAGCCATCTATAGATCCTCCCCCCCAAAACTGGCTTGCTAACTAGATATTTGAGGGTAGAATGGTATGTGAACATTTTAAAGTGTTTACCCAGTAAATAGTGCCTGAATTTCTGAAGTGCATATACCATGGCTAGACCTTCTCTTTCTGTGGTGTTGTAATTCTTCTCATATTCTGACAACTTTATGCTTGAAAAGAATATAGGATGTTCTAAGTCCCCTGCTCCTGGATTTGTGTTAGGGAGCTAACCCCTCATGTAGGTATAATAATATACTCCGATGTAATAAAGGTCAATATTAATAAGGCCTAGCAATAAGGAAGAATAACTCGAATGTAAGAAGACCTAATAGAAGCTTCCACTTCTAGAAGGATCTTCCTCTAGATGGTTATTTTGATAGACATATTTAGTATAAATAGGAGTCGAGGGTATGAGAACTGTTGTCTTGGATATTATTGTAATAGAGCTCTACTTTGCTGAAGGTTTCCCCCTCGCAGAGGCAAGTGAACATTTCTCTCATTAATCAAAGTGCTCTTTCTGGTGTTATTCTAGTATCATTTTGGTATTATTGTGGTGTTGTTTTGGTTATATTGTTGTTCATATACCATTTCTAGCATTTTATTTCTGTTCTGCATATTTTTTATATCTGGAGTATTACAAGTGGTATCAGAGCACTTTCCTCAGCAGAAAATTGTGAGTTAAATTTTTTCAAGGTAGAGATGTATTCCGACGTCTTTAAGCTACAAAGATATTTCATTACGAGCATAAAACCATGGTCAAGGATTCATACATGCAAGAAATACAAGTGGTACTTAAGAACACATATTTTGGCCACCCTTGTAACCCATGTTGGTACCCCTTCAAGTGGTAGTGCATCAGATATCACCTATATACGAATCGACCTAGATTTCTTGAAGCCCTATTTAGAGAAACTGATTGACCGCTTGACTACTATAGTGCCACCAAGAAAAACACTCGGGAAGATACTCTCTAGTACCTGGGTAGTCAAGTAGTATGACTAAGGACATGGTCTAGACTTCTTAGTTGGTGCCCTGAGATATTGGGCTGAGTACTACTATTGGAATCCGCACGTATATCAGAGAGCTATAGCACATAGCAAACCCTTGAATACCTAACCCTTGGGGATGAAAACAAAAAATAAATAGACAGGATCTATTGTCACGCAACTGTGTTGTAGTTTCCAAATCACTACACATTTCTTCCTGGTTAAGAATTTGGTAATTTCATCATTGTAGTATTCTTCAGACCGGAGTATAACTCCATAGGTGTAAAAATAAATAAAAAATTATGGAAATTTTTGCACCATTATTTGAGACCTATTCCATTGGATTTATCTCTTTTACCTTATCACATTCATACCAATAATTTTTCATAAAACATTTTGACCCCAACCACCCCTCTTTGGTTCCCTCGTCATCATGGCCTATACCCGTACCCAACACTTAGAAGCTCACTTCAATACCTTTCAATCTAATTTCACATAGACCCAACAAAAAGTGAGACAACTCAGTGCCAATATTTCCACCATCAATAAAAACACACATTCATCCATCGCTACCTCAATCATAGAACTTAAAGAAGACCTCATACAATACATGACTACCTAGCTTGAATCTGTCACTTCGATGATCTGCACCAAGATGCATATCCCTGTAGATCCCCCTTTATCTAACCCACCTTTGCATACCAAAGCTAAAACTTCCTCTCATTCCTGTAATTTTCATCCCCATCACTTTCAGCGTGACCTACGCCTTCTGTAGGTGGATGTGACCAAATTTGATGGTTCATATCCCACTTGTTGCATAACTCAAATGGAACATTATTTCTCTTTGTACGACATTACATATGACTTGGAAAAACTCCGATATGGTGTTCTCCATCTAGATCAAGAATGTTGGCAATGGTGGCAATGGAGAAAAAATGCCCGTCAAGGGCATGTTTCTTGGACACACTTTGTGGCAGAGATTTATGAATGATTTGACACTAACAAAAAGAATTTAGGTTGTTTGAAAAAGTTGAAACAATATGGCACAGTGGAAGACTTTATAACTTCTTTTGAGAAACTGGATTTTTGTACAGAGGGCATGTATGATGTTTTTTTCCGAGAATGTTTTATCAGTGGCCTCAAGGATGAGATTCATGCCCGTGTCCTGATGGCTCGGCCTCAAATTTGGGTGGACGATACTAAACGAGCTAAGGAAGCACAATAGGTTGTCTCTTCTCAAAACCAGAAACCCTCCTTTATTCCTCACACTAAACTAGTAAATCACACTCTTCCTTCTACTCCACTAAAGATCCAAAAATCGACCAGGGCCGAAATGGTTGACCTCTAACTCAAAGGCCTTTGTTATAATTGTGATGAAAAATATTTTTTGGGACACAAGTGTAAGGAACAAAATATTTTTATGGCCATATTGGAGGATGTTTCGGAAGAATATGTTGAATATCCCCTTGTTTCTGAGTCACTTGAACCCACCGATATTACCCCTCCCTTAGACCCTTCCGAAGTAGAACTAGTCATTTCCCTAAATCCTCTCAAGGGATTCTATGCTCCCCAAACCCTCCAACTAATTGGCTACATAAATCATAGGAAGGTCATCATTCTTGTTGGTAGTGGAAGAACCCATAATTTTATTCATCACCGCATTTCCCAAGAAACTAATTTTTATATCCGTGCAGTCAATAATTTCCAAATCATGATTGCCAATGGCAGGTCCATGAAATTTGGAGGGCATTGTAAAAATTTGTGTCTCCAAATTGGTGAGTACCACTTGAAGTATCATATTCTTTCTATTGACATGGGAGGTTGTGACATTGTGTTCGGTGCAGACTGCCTAAGGAATTTGGGTCCCATTCCCATGGATTTTAAGTAATTAACCATACAATTCAACTAGGAGGGACAACAATATAAGTTCCAAGGTATCACCGTTGGTTCCCCTGAGATCATTAGTTCCCATCGCATGGAAAAGATGCTAAAAAAATGTCATTCGGGCATTATTTCCCAACTCCATGCCATACAAGCAACTGAGACACCCTCTGTGTCACAGGACCTCCAATCAATCCTCTCTAAACATCAAGTGGTTTTTTCCACTCCCCGGGGAATCCCTCCTTCCTATGGTGTTCATGATCATTCCATTCCCCTTGTCCCCAGAAGCCTTCATCCCAATATCTGTCCCTATCGTCACCCCTTTTCCCAAAAAAATGAAATTGAGAAAATGGTTAAAGAACTGCTTACTGCAGGTGTTATCCACCCTAGTACGATCCTTTACTCTTCTCCTATGGTCATGGTCATGAAGAAATAAGGATCTTGGTGCATGTGTCCTAATTTCCACACCCTCAACAAACTCACCATTAAAGACAAATTTCCCATTCCTGTCATTGATAACCTCTTGGATGAATTGAGTGGTGCCCAATTCTTTGCTAAACTTGATCTTCATTCTGGCTACCACCAGATCCATATGAAAGAGGCAGACATTCCTAAGACTGCCCTTGGAAATCACGAGGGCCACTATGATTTTTTGGTCATGCCCTTTGGTTTATGTAATGCTCCCTCCACTTTCCAAAGCCTCATGAATCATGTCTTCCATCCTTTTCTCCTTCATTTTGTCTTAGTTTTCTTTGATGATATCCTCATCTATAACAAAACCTGGATAGACCATCTTTCTCATGTAGATCGAGTTACCCATATACTCTCTCAGCACCAACTTTTCCTAAAACAATATAATTGTGATTTTGGCACCTCATAAGTCGAGTACTTAGGTCATCTTGTTGACAAGCACGACGTCAGGGTGGATCCCAAAAATTTTGAAGCTAAGCAAGACTAGCCTCACCCAAAGACTCTCAAAAGATTGCATGGATTTTTGGGCTTAACAGGTTATTATCACAAGTTTGTTAAGAATTATGGAAAGATTGCTGCCCTTTCAGTGGACTCCTTAAAAATAATTCTTTCACCTGGAATCCAACAGTTGCTTAGGTTTTCAAATTTTGAAGATGGCCATGTGCACCACTCCGGTCCTAGTACTTCCTGATTTCACAAAGAACTTTTTCCTGGAATGTGATTCTTCAGGGAAAGGAATTGGTATTGTCCTTATGCAAGAGGGTCATCCTTTGGCCTTTACCAGTGAACAAATGTCTGAACTAAATTTGGGAAAATCAATCTATGAAAAGGAAATGTTGGCTATTCTGCATGTTGTTGATCTTTGGCACCCTTATCTATTGGGGCAACGCTTCCAAATTAACACATATCACCAAAGCCTCAATTATTTTCTGGAACAACGCATTTCCTCCCCAGAGAAACAAAAATGGGTGACTAAGCTCTTTGGATATGATTATGAGATCATTTACAAGAAATGCAAAGACAATGTGGTTGCGGATGCACTTTCCCAAAAATATGAAGATGAAGGGTCCCTTTTTTCTCTCTCCTTCATTGTACTAGATTGGCTCCAAGCCATTTTCTAGGAATGGCTACACGATCCCAAAATTTCACATCTGATACAACAATTGCAGTCCAATTCTCCAGTTTCCCCATGGTACTCTTGGCTCCATTATGAGCTTTGATACAAAGGCCATTTGTATTTAATTAAACAGTCAAAACTTAAATCCACGGTACATTCTAAGCTTCATGCTACACCCATAGTTGGGCACTCAAGGTTTACCAAAACCTATGACAAGGTCAAACATTCTCTTTTTTGGGATGGTATGAAACATGACGTTCGTAATTTTGTGGCTGAATGTGATGTGTGTCAAAGCAGCAAGGGAGAAATAGTCAAATCTCTTGGCACACTACAACCACTTCTAATTACACCTGCTATTTGGATGGATATCTCTATGGATTTTATTGTAGGATTACCTAAATCGGGAAATAAATTATTCATCATGGTGGTTGTTGATCTCCTTTCCAAGTATGATCATTTTTGTGCTCTTCAACACCCATTTACAACATCCACTGTGGCTGAACATTTCATGGATCAGGTATTCAAGGTTCATGGCATGCCACATTCTATTGTTTCTAATCACGACCCAACTTTCTCCAACAATTTTTGGCAAAAATTTTTCAAGCTACAAGGCACCCATCTCAGCACATCTTATCATCCCCAGAATGATGGTCAAACTAAAGTTGTCAACAAGTGTTTGGAAACATATTTTAGGTGTTTTGCCTCAAAAAATAAAAATCGGTGGGCTCAATGGTTACCACTATCTGAATGGTGGTACAACACTTCATACCATACAACTACCTGCATGACTCATTTTGAAGCAGTATATGGACAAAAGACACCTTCAGTTCTCTCATATTTACCAGGTGTCTCGAAGGTCTAGGCAGTTGAACAAACGCTAACATTTCAAGAGGCTATTCTCCATATCCTCAAATATAATTTAGTCATGGCCCATAATCGCATGAAGAAACAAGAAGATCAAAGTCTCTATGAATGTCAATTTGAAGAAGGGGATCAGGTGTTTCTTCGACTGCAACCTTACAAGAAAAATTCCCTCAAGGATGACCATTGTCAGAAACTGGTACCCAAATTTTATGGTCCTTATACCATTCTCAAGTGTGTGGGATAGGTGGCCTATCAGTTATCTTTTCCCAATAATTCTAAGCTACATATTTTTTTTTCATGTTTCCTACTTAAAGAAGGTGATTGGAACTAAGTGCCAAACTCAAACCAACCTTCCCGAGTTGGATGAAGAAGGCTCCATTTGGCTACAACCATAAGCATTTTTGGACCAGCATGAGCGTCACCTGCATCAACGAACCATCAAGGAAGTGTTATTCTAGTGGAAAGATACAACCCCAGGAGATGCCACTTGGGAACCAGCTACCATTCTGCAACAATTTCCACATCTCAATCCTTGAGGAAAAGGTTGTTTTTAATGGGGAGGACATGTTAGGGACCTAACCCCTCACGTAGGTAGAATAATATATTCCAATGTAATAAAGGTCAATATTAATAAGGCGTAGAAATAAGAAAGAGTAATTCGAATGTAAGAAGACCTAATAGAATCTTCCACTTCTAGAAGGATATTCCTCTACATGGTTCTTTTGATAGACATATTTAGTATAAATAGGAGTTGAGGGTATGAGAACTGTTGTGTTATATATTATTGTAATAGAGCTCTACTCTATCGGAGGTTTCCCCCTTGAAGAGGAAAGTGAACATTTCTCTTAGTAATCAAAGTGCTCTTTCTGGTGTTATTCTAGTATCATTTTGGTATTATTGTGGTGTTGTTATGGTTATATTGTTGTTCATCTACCATTTCTAGCATTTTATTTATGTTCTGCATACTTTATATATATGGAATATTACACTTTTCCATAATTGCTCCAAGTGATATGGCTAATGCATCTACGTTCACATGAGATGCCTTTTCCCAATATGGAAATACTAATATAGGTGTTGTTACCGTATTTTAATTTAGAGTGTCCAATCATTGCTAACAGTCCTCATTCCATTGAAATTTGGTGTCCTTCTTTAATAGTTTTTTCATTGGTGTAGTAATCTGCACATACCCCTTTATAAATTCCCTGTAATAGATTGTATGTCCCAGTGTGGCTCTTAATTGGCACACTAACTTTGGTGGTGGTAAATTCACAATGAATGCAATATTAGCAGGGTCCACTAGTAAACCTTGTTTACACACTATATGTCCCAACAATATCCCAAAAGGTGTACCAAAAATACATTTCTTGATTTTTAATGATATATGACTTTGTCTACATCTTTCCAGCATTAGTCTTAACACTTCTACATAGTCCTTTAAAAGACTATATATAGTGCAATCATCTAGATGTACTTCTAGAAACTAATGTATGAATTCCTTAAAATAAGATATGACTACCCTTAAACATATAGTTGGTGCATTCTTCAACCCAAATGGAATGACTTTATATTGGTAGGATCCCCATTCTGTAGAAAAATCAGTCTTATGCCTATCCTCTGGAGCTATTTTGATATGATGGTATCCTAAGAATCCATCTGTGAATGAATATGATTCCTGGCCTCCCACATTCTCTAAGAATTTATCTGTAAAAGGGGTAGGGGAAGGGTCATGTAAGAAATCATCATTAAATTTCTTCATATCTACACAAATTCTTATCCCCCATTGCTTCTTTTCTTGGAATACTATGGAACTTATCCATTCATATTCCTCTATTGGTTCTATAATTCCAACTTCCAACATTCGGTCAATTTCTTCTTTTAATTTTTGATTATACACTGGATTTAGTCTATAAGGTATTTTCATGACAGGTCTAGACTCAAGTTTGAGGGGTATATTCATCTCACCTAGCTCTCTTGTTATTCCTTTCATCTCTATAAAGGTTGTTGAGAATAGGTCACTGTATTTGTGTGGTAACTCTATTATTCTTTCTACTATTTGATCATCCCAATAGTCTTCAATACTTTCCATTTTAGGATTTTCATTTGTCCCGATGTTGACTTTGTTAATTTTGATTGGTGTAGGAAATACTTATGAATCCAGAGATGGACCTTCCACTTCTCCTTCTCTCTCAATCTCTAGAATCTAAATGTTGTGCAGATCATATTCATCTGGTGCTTCCTCTTCAACATGATAACATGAGAGTAACTCTTTGTCTATCTGTCTATCCTGTTGTTGATATTCTGTCATGATTTCAGATTTCGGTTCATCAACAAATATAAATCCCCATATCAGCTTCAGTGTTGAATTAATGTTGGGGTTATCACATTCAAATGAGAATGTTACTACAAATTTCTGTTGTAATCATGTCCATTATGTAGTGCCTCTGTGCATCTCTTGGTATATATACAAGTTCCCTGCGATTCCTTCTAATGTATGGATAAAGTGATGAGGCCATTCCTTTGGTGGTGTCATCTTCCATTGTTTCATTCACTTATCCAATTATTCCACTAGTGTCCCTTTCCCATCATACCTCTACATTTTATTTCTCCCCTGTTCTGTGCCAGATCTAATGCACAATATTCATTTACACTGATAACAGACCGGAATTGTTTCTTTGTGTGCACAACACCATCTTACAGGTGTTTCCTGGAGTGAAATATCTAGGGCTAAGAGCCTATGATTTTCTAACACTTCATATTCATATTTTTTCAAGAATTCCTCTAAGTCATTTATCCCATGAAAACTGGGAGGTTCTCTTATCTCTGTACCAACCCATCTTACTACACGATCTATTCTTGCACACTTCCTTGTGGAAACTTCATGTAATCCTTGTTTCCAATTCTCCAAACATGTGTCTGGGTCGAAAGAACATGATGTAATGCTTCTTCAACTAAGTACCCCATATGAATTTGGGTTACAATAATCCTCTTGTCGTGCGGTGGTTCTGTATAACTTCTTTAATTCTTCTAGATCCAAACAAGTGGCCTCTACAAACCTTTCTCCTTCTCAAGAATCCAATGGTGAAATGACTCTATATTCTCCTGATTCAAAAGTCATTTTTCTTATCTTTAGGTTGATTATAGCCTAGTTATCGAATTCCCAATCAAATCCAAGTAAGGATGGGTAAGGTGTTGTGCCATCCACTATCTCTATTACTTAAAAAATTTCCATAGTGCGCACTCCATCCAAATCTACTCTCACACCTTTAAGCCTTCCAATAGGTAACACTCTTGTTGATTTTCTAGTTTCAATTAGATAGGTGAATAGCCTAGGGTAGGTTCCCCCATACACTGCCACATATTCTTAGGTAAGACATTTACTTCAGAACCTAAATCCAGTATAACATCACCCATGTTGAAATCCCCAATGTTGGGATTCATTCTGAATTCTTTGCTTGTCCTTCTTCTTGTATGGAGATGATTGATTGTTTTCTACTCTATCTTCCCTTCTACCTCTGTGTTGCATCTTTCTATCATATTTTTTAAGACCTCAATATATTATGGGTCATTCAATAACTTAACATAGGATTGCAGAAAAGTATTTATGGTATTTACTTGCTCTAGAGGTTGTTCTTTATTAGTATGGTCCATTGAGAATGGAATCTCATATATTCGTGGGTCCTGAGTTTGTTGTGTGACTGATGTAGATGCAATAATCTATTTGAGAAACTCTTGTCTATCCTCCTTAAATATATCCTTTTCTTTCTGTGCATCAAACTGCTTTTGTGTCTTAATGTTCTTCTTAACCCATTGGTGCTGAGTTGGATCTTGTGTTACTACATTAGTTCCTATCTTGGCTCCTCCTCAAGTAACTATATTTATGTTTCTCCCATCATCCCTGGATTTTGTAGAGATCCATTGAACATTCTAGTCATTCTGGTTCCTTGTTTCCTTGATCTTTCCCAAGAGTGTTGTGTAGTCTTCTATGACTGTTGGTCATTGTAATTGCTTATTTAACTAAACAATCAAGTGCTACATAAATTGTCAACCCAGGGAAGTCTGTTTATTTCAAAGGTAATCACACACTGTATATGCTCAATCTCAAAAGCAATCTAAAGTTGTAGTAAAAATATATTAATCACACCTTGCCTTGAACCAACTGAAGTTCTACTTTGAATTATAGAAAAGAAACCTACCTATTACAGAGTTCAATTTTAAAGAAACAATTATCCAAAGAATCTTGGATTACATTAAGAGATAACAACCTAGGAAAGAAATCTTTCAGGACACTGCAAAAGGAAACACCAACTATTCTGTAACAGAGAACAAGAACCTATTCCCCAGGCAGGAATCTTCAACACCTGTTTCCAATCATCACACTTTCATGAACTCATTACTAATCAAAATGATTAACACACACTGAAGGCTAACTATCTTTTAACAGAGAACAAGACCCTATTTCCCAAGCAGGAATCTTCAACACCTATTTCCGATTAGCACACTTTCATGAACTCATTACTAATAAAAAATGATTGACATGCATTGAAGACTAACTATATCTTAACAGAGAAAAGGACCCTATTCTCCAAGCAGGAACCTTCAACAACTGTTTCCGATTAGCACACTCTCATAAATTCACCAGACAGGATTGCTAACTAGAATGATTAATAGTTACCCAAGCATGAATTATATGAAAATAATGTACAATCAATAAAGCAGAGTTTCAAAAAACAGAGTTCAGTAAAGTAGAGTTTCAACAAAACAAAATTTAATCAAGGCATGAACAAAAATAATACTAGCACACTACAGAACTAATGGGTGAATCTTGTGAATAAGGTGGGCCCTCCCTTCTCACAAGATTCCCCTTAAACGAAAGGAACTAGAAAGAAATTCTCAGAACAATCTTTTATTCATCTGTCAATTGTATCATGATACAATGTCTGAAGTAAACATGTCCTTCTCTGTAATTCCTTTCTTAGCCAAAAAGTAACCTCTAATGATGATTTCCCCTTATTTAAAGAGGAGAATCCCCTCGATACAATTTGATCATCACATTAGATGTGCACATCTGAATCCTATTCTTAGTCAGATCTGATTTCTATACTGGAATAGGATATCCTGGTCTCCCGTAATAAAATGCTATTACAATAGTTGGGTGTAGTTCTTACGGCTGGTGTAACAGCTTCTTTATTTATCTTCTTGTTACTTCTATTGTCTATTGTTTCAGCATCGCAAATCACGGGCTGTTTCAGAAACGGGATTTGCGTTCTGACTGTTTCAACAATGTGGTCCCATGCAAGAACGATGGTTAATTCTGGCTCAAGGTGCGGATGTTGTGGTGAGTGTAACAACTTCTTTGTGTGAATTGTTGTTTTAGCAGGCCACAGAGAGTGTACAACTTCTTCTTGTGTGAGTTGTTGTTTCAACATCGTAGACCATGGAGAGTGTACAACTTCTTCTTGTGTGAGTTGTTGTTTTAGCATCGTAGACCACGGAGAGTGTAACAACTTCTTCTTTGTGTGAATTGTTTTTTTAGCATCGTAGACCACAGACTGTTTCAGCCACTGGGTTTGCATGTTGATTGTTTCAGCAGTGGGCCTTCAAACAACAACGATAATCTACAGTAAACTGTTTTAGCACTTATATGTTTCTGATCGATGGTTAAGTATGAGAGTAATGTAAAATTATATGCAAAACAAATTGAACATATAGTAAAGAGAAGAGATGTTATATACCTTTGGAAAGATAGGGTAAGGTGATAATATAAGTTTAAATGTGAGTGGAAAAAGGATGTAATGGTAGCAAAAAGTGTGAACAAAAAGGTACATTATAGGGTCCTAACAGTGACATGGTCTGTTGTGTGACAATACATACATGTCATTGGTGGAAGTGGACGATCCCTTCCATATTGTCTTGGTTGTTGGCAGTTGTGGCACACTACTAGTCCTATGCCTCTTCCAAATCCTCCTTTGCCTCATCCTCCACCTCTATATTCACCTCGATCTCTATGTGGTGTGTTGTACTAAGGTACATGGTTATACTACGTGGGGTTATAATATGGCTACGCATTATTATATTGTGGTTGTGAATTGTTGTATTGTTGTTGTGCATTATTATATTGATGTTATGCATTGTTGTATGGTGGTTGTACTTAGATGAATTGAGTTGCATATTTTCCTATCATCATTTCTTCTTGCACCCTATAAGTATCTGAATTTATTTCTCTCATTGGTTCCATCATTCTACAATCCTTATCATCATGAGCCACTAACTTTAGAAAATTGAAATATGAACTTTTTGGTACTTTCCTATATTTATACATCATTGGATAGTGATATGGATCATGCCCATGCATCTTACAAATATCTCACCATGGTCCTCTTGTTGGAAATGGGTTCGGAACCCCTATTTTCATATACTGCGCAAAACTTAGACATTCGTTCTTATGGTGTCCTTCTATCCTGCATAGGGTACACCAAACAACTTATCTTTTCTCTTTACCCTTATTTTGGTTAACTTGAAATGATAGATTCTTCAAATACTCCTTCATATCCTCTATTGTTGGATCAATCTGCTGAAACTGGTTCTCTTCCAGTTGTAAGGCTTCCTACAGAGCCTCTCCCTGAGTTTGGAATTTTTGTTTTCTTATTGGGTATTTCAAATGTGATAACAATGAGTTCAAAAATAAATGCCTATGTTGCATGTCAATAATTGGATATCTCAAATTTCCTTTCAGATGTTTAAACCTTTTATCAATATACCAAATAGGCTCACCTGGTTTTTTCCCAATTTCAATCATTTCATTCATGTACTGGTCTTTTGAGTTGAGCTTCTGAAATTCATTTACTAGTAGTTTTTTCACATCTACAATAGACTTTGGTATTCCCTGTGGACTATTTACATCTAGGCTCATATACTAGTCCAGTGTGTGGTCTCTTAGTGTGATAGATAATTGTGCAAGCTTTGTATCTTCATCTGTGATATTCTTTCCTTCCCATATCTTCTCACAAATGAATAAGTGCTTTTTAGGGTCCTCTGATGCCTCTCCCCGAAATTTTGATAATCTGATTGTGGGATCATGTCCTGCCATTTTGAACTATCTTGAACTTCTACCTTCATGCAATGTAGATAATTGATTGTTACTTCCTGAAATGGATCCCCCAGTTTATGCTCCTTGATTAGTTGTGTGTCATGTTGTTTTTCTTCCACTAAAAATTGGTTGTCTAAATGTCGATGTTCATTTTGGTGTATTAGTCACACATGGGGTTGTAGGTTCCACACTGACGATGATCTGGATTGGAGTTCTTATTTATGTCCCTGGCCTTGGACCTCCTTTTTTACAAGCCCTCTCTATTAGCTATGGCTCTCTTATTGTTATTCATTTTATATTGGTAGGGTATTTCGCTATGCGTCTTTCCAGCTTTTTCCATTATCATCTTTACCTGGTATTATTCCATCATTATTGGCTCCATGGCCTCCTTATTATTTCTTTTATCCATCTTATTTTCCATATCTCAACCTTATGTCAGTGCTTCCCCCCTTCCCCCATGCATGCAGGGAAGTTTTAGTTGTCTGATTCCATGGTAATCACACCATTGTCAAACAATAAAATTTTGATTGAAGTATACAATGATCATATATACCTACCTCTAGGTCCCTGTAGAAAATATTTCTCTGTTGCGATGTAGGACTTTGCGATATCTACTGCAAATTCAGTGATAAACCCTGCAACAATATTGTCTAACTAGAAATGTATTGTGCGCATAAATTTGTTATTAACTTGTTGTAACTATGTGATTTCCACGTGATTCCACTCTATTTCTCTGATTCGGTTTGTAGGGTGGTTTTCCTTTAATATCAATAACCACTCTTGCAACAAATGTGGGAAATCACAGAAAAATACCTCATGCAAGTCGCTAAACACATATTTTTCGATATATTTATGAGGTGTTAAGTTATGGTTTCTTTTGTCCTTCTGTGAAAACTCAAGTTCCTTTGTTTCCAACCATCTTCCAATATCCACCTTTGTTGGATTCCATGGCTTAAAAATTCCCTTCTATAATTTCATTCTCCATGCATTTCTTCCATGGATCCCATCCACTCAGTCCTGTGCAGTTCCATCCAAAAATGGAACCATTTGTTGGTTATTCTTTCACTTCTTCTTAGGATAACCCAGGTTCATATCTCAACAGGTTTCCAAAAAAACCCTCTAAAACTATTGGCCCTCCTATTAAACTAGAAGAAAATGTTGTGCACAAGGTGCACCTCATAGTCTCACCCGAGATATATTTTATGGGTGTTGGTGCAAATTTGATCAGAACAAGGTCCTTCTTAGGTTACCAACAAAAGGTACTTAGTAGTCTAGAGTGCTGAAATTTTCATCTCCTCTGAAGAGAAGAAGTCTCACCTGAAGCGCTGCTGAGAAAAATAGATAGGGAAGGGTCAGGAAAAGACTTAGGAGGATCCACGAAACCTTTGGGACTCATCCCAACCTTGCATGGGAGACATGAACATATCTGAATCTTAAGTATCAAGGAATTGGACCTACTTACATTATGAGCAAGCATTTAAACACATAACTATCAAGAAGAAATTATAAACCATAAAGAATTACTGTAATGCATAAGTAAAAAACACAGAGACACATCATTTTGAAAATTATGGTCCTTCTTCATATTAGCCTTAGAATCTTTCTTTATTTATAGACTCATAAATACCCAATAGTTCTCTATACAGACACTTGAATCTGGACTCATGTCGTAGAGTTCCAATTCTCAAACAAATAGGTCGATTACATTACAGACTCGGGACTTTTCTTGACTTGAATTAAAACAACCTCCTCAAGAGGAAAAGATCAGACTAAGCTTGATCACAATTCAACTGAATCACTAGATAACCAATCAAGCTACACACAACCCAACCACTAAAAGCACAACCGAATAACCCTTTTACAATTATGTTCAGCCCTATATATAGCTAGGTTTTGTCTTCCATATTGGCTTGTGTGCTTCCTTGTTCTGTTGCAACCATTTGTTTCTTAGTTGGCATTGCACTGTCTTTCACAACTTCTTTATGTCTCTCTTTCTTACTGTGTTGTCCAGATTCTTCTGAAGCTTTCCCAACTCATGTTCTGTCAAAACTTGCACGATTCATTATCTCAAAAACAAAGGGCCCAATAGGCTCCGACCACAATCCTTGACTCGCCCTCAAGTCAAGTGCTTGGTTCTTTCGCATATTCTAGGAGCATCTGTTGTCTTCCCTTGCCTTCCTTTTATTCTTTCCTCATCTCTTTTGTTTGTGATTTCTCTTCTTTTACCTCTTCAAATGAAGGGCCCAACTCTGGGACTAACTGTAAGGCTCGTTCCTTTACTCCTTGAAAGTTTCCCATTTTATCCTTCCACTTCCTGGTGAGGAGTGATGCCTCCGCAAAAAACTGTTGGGTCTCTTATTTACTATACCCCTTTGGCTTGGACATGACCAACAAGTTCCACTCTGAATTTGTTGTTGTGTCAACTTGATGAATCTGCATGTACGTTGTCTGAATGATAGGTCAGAATTCACACAACTCTTTCTTGGCTATAGACTATGCCTCAAAGAGAGCATTCAGTTCATTGTCAAACTTTTGTTGTTGCTCCATCAGATCCATTATGGCCGCAACTTCTTCATTTAGTACTTGGATCTTTGTGCACACCTCCTCCAAGACTTAGTTGCATCGAGCGATGATGCCCATCCAATCATTGACTTCTCGAAATATCATTGTGAATTCCTCTATGTACTTGTGTAGTGCTACTTGGGCATTGTTGCCTTGTGGTATAGTCTTCTACATATGCTCTTGCAACTTCTGAGGTTGTTTCTCTACTTCTTGTTGAGTTTGTCATAACTGGGCTTCCAGATGCTCAACACAAGTGGCAAGTTGTGTCCATGGTCCTTGTAGTAGCTCAATTTGGTTCTCCGACTCGCCTACATTACTAGCTTCAGGTAGTTTGCATGAAACCTTCTGAATCTCCGGCCAGGCTTCAACAAGTCTTTCTTGCACTCTTTCCAGTTTGCGTTGAACCTGTATTTTGTCTTGCGCTTCCTATGTCCTGCATGTTTGCACGACGAACTCTTTATTCCTTGCAATTTTGGTAGACCTCTCGGCATCCTAGATCCTTTTCTCTAGTTCATTGGTTGATTCTCTAATCAGTTCAAATAAGTACATCGTTGGCCATGGTACCAGTTCAACTATTGAAGGGGTTGTGTCTCTGGGTGCTCGTGTCTACAATGGAATCCCATTGGCAGTTGAATGCTCTGAATGGGTCTCTACCTCCTCCTCTGTTGATGGTCTTGGTGTTATCCTCAACCTTAGAGTGGAAGGAAAGAGAGTCATAACCTCTATTCTAACTATGCATAGTTGCATCAATTATGTGCATTTTTGAGGGTTTTGGAGAACCTGCTCCATCTGTTTGTGCTCAGATGTCGCACTCTACCCGGGTGTTGATTCTAGTTCCTTCTGAGATTCTAGTATCTTCTACTCTTTTTTTGTGTCTGCTTCATGCATTGTTCTTTCTTGGGCACCCTCACCCGTGTCTGGTGATGTGATTTGTTGGTTGTTGTAGGCTTGCAACTCCTCCATAGTTTGGGTGTCTTTTTCTTGCATTGAACATTCAATCTGTTGTTCCTATATATCTGGGTTCAGACCAGTCAACTTCATGCTCTGCGCTCATACTTTGGGGTTTGGACCAGGAGCTTCTAGTCTCATCTTAGACAAATCTTGGGTTATTTTTGGGAGTTCTTTCTCTACTTGCTTTGGCTAATCGAGCTACATTGGCTCTGGATTTGTGGTCTGGGGTGGCAATTGGGGTTGTGGTGGTGATAGAGGGTGCTCAGTGATGAATGTGGATGGAAATTTCTTAGGCTCAGGGTCATCCTAAATGTGGATGATGGGGCTTGCTTTAATCACTGAGCGGGTGTGGGGGACAGTTGATGTAAGGGGTTGGGGGTTCAAAGGTTTATTCGACTAAAACCTAGTTTTGGGCCTCTTCACCAATGGTTTAGTAAAGAAACAAATCCTCAGGATCTAGTTAATATCCTCACCTGACAACACGACATAGGCTAGCAGCCGAAGGAGGTTCGGTCTTTTCTTCCACTCCAATGGATGCATCTCTTCTTCCTCCTTAGATTCTGATTTTGTTGGAGCTTCTGAATTCTGTGACATTGGACCTGAGCTCTGTCCTACTCCTACTTCTTTGTCTGTCTTCTTCAAAAACTCTATAGGAATAATATAATGCATTCCTGACTTGCGTGGGTTGTGTTTGATCCATGGCAACGACATTACTTCCTTGTTGAAGTCCTCCTCGTCCAAATAGAATGACAACATCCTTATATGGAAATATTCCCTGCTAACATGTCTCAACCAAACAAATGTATGGTGTCAGTTCATGCTGAAGGAAATGATTCACGTATTGTAGTTGAGGAGCTCCTGTGGGATTCATAGCCTCTGTTTTGCATCTATCAGGTCGTTGTACCACTTAGAAAATGTTATGGTGTTGAAGTTTGTATTCTCTGAATCCGGCCTTGACTTCCATGGCTTGAACATCTTCACCATGCGACCCTTATCTGGTAGTGTCGATGACCTTTTGATAGGTGGCTTCCATTTTAACATTGTGAATACCAGAGTAGATATCCATAAGTGAAGGTTCCTCCCTTCTCCTACACTTCCTCGCATTCCACTATTAGTTCCTCTAACAGGTAACTACACCAATTGAACACAACGTCATTGGCACAAAAGTCGGCTACTGATAATGCATCTAGCATGCATTCACCCTTGTAGTATGATCTCATAGCCTTGTTGTCTATGATGTAACAACCAGTCCAGAATGTCTCTGGTAATATGGGGTCGATTACTGTTGTGTGCCTCCCCCTCTTCATGTTGAATTTTCCATACAAGCTGAGCTCTCCTTTCTTTTTGTCATGCTTACCAGGACCCTAGAATCCTTTCGACACATCCTCTCCTTCGAAGGACAGTCCAATAAGCTGATGGATTTATTCAGCATGGATTGGATATCTCTTATCCAACCAGAGATGTTTATTGTGCACCCTATTTATCCGAAATTTTGTGCACTACGCAACCTCACCAGTGGTACCGAATACTGGTAGGTCTCTAAGGTTCATGATGGTCGAATTAAATAAGTTGACAAAGTCTATTTTTGGCACAAATTGCATGCCTACGAATCCATCTGGAGATCTCCCAAAAGACATTTGTGTGCATATGATGGAGCAAAACTGGATCTGTTAGGTCAATATCGAGGAGCTTAACATGATCCACCTTCACTTTGAGATCACCCATGACCTCGAATCGGGGGTCATAGGGCTCATATGGTACCACTTCTTTAGACATGGCACTCCAGCTTGTCGTGGCTCTTGGGATTAACACTTTTTTGGTAAGCTATGGACTAGGATCAAAACTACGGGTTTCACAATTGTACAAGGTGGTTCTCTTTACTGAGTTCGGAAATAGCTATGTTCTTTGGAAATGATGCATCCTTGGGCTAGTTCTCAGGGTCTTATACTTGGCTTAACAGGCAAGTTTAGCAATAACTACTGTTTATTATGATTGTATGGATGCAACTGGATCTAAGTTGTCAGACGAAACATTTTAACAGGGTAAGTCTTATTGGGTGATTCTGTAATTTACTTACTTGCATGAGTGGAATGGGGACGTGGCCAATTTCAGACCTTTCTGTTTGATGGGTGGGTATCCCAGTGTGAACTCCGATGAAATATTTTCATTTTACAGCTTTATGGATTAACTAACTTTAGGCGGGGTACCATAATGGTCATAGAGGCTATGAATAGACTGGTTTCATGTGGCACATGGAATCAGATCGTATTCAGATTCATCCTCCCTCTAAACACAAAGGAGGTTCCCATCATATTAATGTCTGTCATTAATGTATTCTCTTATGCTTCGGATCCTACACTGTTGAGTCATTGGTTATGTATCAAACAACACTTAAACAAAAAATGAACTATGTGTCATGGCACAAGACTGAGCACATCGACTTTATTAACTGAATTTACAAAATTTCAGAAAAATGAAAATCTAACTATTGTACAAGCTCCTTAGGACTAGAGCAATAATCCCCTTTTCTTAGTTTTGAGATAGATAGGGCTTCAGGTGAGAATCGTTCACCCATCCTGGCTGCAACACACCATCTAGTTGCATGAGTCTAACTGCTCCTAAGGGTTGGATCTCCGCAATGATAAATGGTCCCAACTAGTGCATGCACAGCTTTCCAGGATGCTTTTGGTATCAACTATCGTATATTAGAACCTTGTCTCCTTGTGTAAATACCTTGGTCTTAATGTGTCTATCATGCCAATATTTTTTCTTTCTTTTTCAACTAACTTATGGAGGTCTGCTAGGAATCTGGTCTCCTCGAGTTCTTGTAACTCCATAAGTCTTTGTCCCATGGATTCCTCTCCTGACATATGTGTGATTTGTGCAATATACAAACTTGGGGTTATGAATTCTGCAAGCACCACAACTTCTCTCCCATAAACCAGCTGGAATGAAGTGTATCTATGGAGTTTCTTTGTAGTAGTCTTGTAATCCCATAGTATTGTTGGGACTCTGTCATCCCAATCCTCTCAGTTTTTGCAATATACCTTTGTCAACCCTCTTTTCAGAATATTTTTGAAGGTTTGGACTGTTCCATTGGTCTGTGGGTGGTAGGGACTACTTTTGTGGTGTTGGATCATGAACTCTGTTGTAAGAATTTCTATAGTGTTACTAATAAAATGAGCTCCTTGATCACTAGTTAGGCTCCGAGGAAATCCAAAACGGGTGATAATATTCTCGAAGATGAACCTGGAAGTAGTATCGATTGAACAGTCCTGAACAACTACTGCTTCAGCCCAACGTGTAAGGTAGTCAGTTGCGGTGATGATGTACCTAGAATTTGAATGCTTGGTTGTGGGGTTGATTGGTCCAATGAAGTCAACTGCCCATTTCATGAATTCTTGTAGAGCTCTAAATGGTTGTAGTGGTAATTTGTATCATCGTGACGACTTACCCACTCATTGACAAACATCACATGATCTAGCATAAAATTTTGTGTCCTTGAAGAGTGCTTCCCACCAAAGTCCTGCCTATAGCACTTTCTGTGCAGTGGCCTTTCCTCCTACGTGACCTCCTGCAACTCCACTGTGGCACTCCAAAGTATATCCTATCTTTAATGATCTAGGAAACATCTTATGAGGATATTGTCTAGTCCTAGTTTATATAACCATTTGGAGATTAGCTGGTAATCTGCTTCTCTAACAACCATGTGGAATTTCTAGGTTGTGGAATATGTTTATGGGCAGACCCCTATACTTAAGAGGACTGTTATGTCCTCCAGATACTTTGGTATGGATTCAACCTGAAACAAGTCTGCATCTGGGAGCTGGTCATCGACTGCTCCGCTAGTTTCCCCTGACTCTAATCTGGATAGGTGATTAGGTCCTACATTGCAACTCCCTGACTTAATGATAACTTCAAAGGAAAATTCTTGAAATAACAACAACCATCTACAGATTCTCCCTTCCAACACAGGTTTGTTAACTAGATATTTCAATGCAGAGTGATCAATAAAGAACTTAAAATGAGAACCTAACCAATAATGTCTAAATTTCTGCAAAGGATAAATCATAGCTAATCCCTCCCTTTCTGTAGTTGTGTAGTTTCTCTCTTCTTTCGACAACTTCCGACTCACAAAATAGATAGGATGATCCATAGATCCTAAGGAAATTCCCGAAGCATCTACATGAACATGAAAGTCATTCTCCCAGTTTGGGAATATCAATATCGGTGTTGTGTTGATCTTTTCTTTGAGTGTCTCAAATGCTTTATCACATTCTAGAGTCCATTGGAATGGTTCAGCCTTTTTTAGTAGGTTTTCCAGAGGTGCAGTAATGTCGGCATATCTTCTGATGAACCTACGATAATAACTTGTGTGTCCCAGCATCGAACGCAACTGTTTAGAACTTGTAGGTGGTGGCATATTTGTGATGACTGCAACTTTGGCTGGGTATACCAATACTCCTTCTCGGTATACTATGTGGCCCAACAAATTCCCATGTGGTACACAAAAGATGCACTTTCTGAGATTCAATGAGATCTGTAATTCTCTGCATCTGTCAAACATTAGTTGTAGTAGTGCAACATGTTCATCGAGCAGGCTATATATTGTCCAATCATCCATATAGACGTCTATAAAAATTTTATTGAACTCTATAAAATATTCTATTACAATCCTGGAAAAAACTATAGGGGCGTTTTTTAAGACAAATGGCATCATATTGTGTGCGAAATATCCCCATTCTGTTATGAAAGTGGTCTTCCTTTTTTCCTCTTCGACGATTCTAACTTGGTGATATCTTGAAAATCCATCTGTGAATGAGTATGCTTCCTTCCCCACAACCTGATTTAGCACCTCATCAGTAAAGGGTGTTGGGAAAGGGTCATGCACATAAGAAAAGTTAAGGCTTTCGTAGTCTACATAGACTCTAATATCCTCGATGGCTTGCTTTCTTTGAATAACTATTGGGCTGACCCATTCTGCTTCTTCTACTAAAAAAATGAGTCTTTCTTCCAACATCTTATCTATCTCTTTCTTAACCTTCTCTTTTAATCTAGGGTTAAGATAGTATGGTCTATGTTTGATAGGCTTGGATCCTGGTTTCAATTCAATTTTCATTTCTCCCATGCCTCCTTTGATTCCCTTTAACTCTGAAAAAGTCTTTGGGAACAAATACTCATATTCCCTCAAAAAACTTTGTATTTCTTGACTAGTTTTTTCATCCCAGTAGTCTCCCACCATAGCTATCTTGGGTTTCTCTATGGTCCCTATATTGATTTTGTGCAATTTTAATGGTTGATTGTAGGAGCTATCAATCTGGCTGGTTATGGTGTTTTGGATTTCTCTGCTCCCCTCTGTCTCTTTGATGGCTAGGTTTCTCAATTCCTCTAAGTCATCTAGGATTTCTGAATCTCTGCTAATCTGATAGTATTATATAGGTTTCTTAGTTGAGGCCAAGTGAAGGTTAGTCTAAATTTCTTGGCTATGTTTGGCACATAACACTAAGTTAGGTTTTTTATTGCCATTATCTATAAAAAGAAGTTCTTTAATATTTTGCAGGACTACTTCAAGCTCAAGGTACCTACTTGTAAATGAGAATTCCTTGCAAAAATGAGTTGCCAGTGCTTTCTAGTCGTTGGTCTATCTTCTGGTTTCCTCATGTATAAACCAAGCTTTCAGGTTTGGACCTAGGGAGTCAAGAAATACGTGAACCCAGAAGTGAAAGGGTATTCCTGTAGCTTGCCACTGTGTCACACACTATTCAATATGAGTTCTAGGATTTGATTATCTGCTAAATAGTTGCTCAACTTGGAGATGCATATGCATCTCTGATTCTAGATTCTCTTTATTCCTGAACCTATACTTGATAGATTTATTCACATTGTCCCAAGTTCTGAGTAAGGATTTTTGATTATCGCACCATCTGGAAAGGGTGTTATGAAATCTACATCTAGTACCGAGATTCTTTGATATTATACTACCTTTTCCTCCACGTTAGGAAGAAAAATGTCTAGTTTTGAGGTGCCATCTTATACTGGGTGTTCTCTAACTTCGGTCCCAACCCATCTGGTTACTCTGAAAGTTGTGCATCTTCTTGATAATCTTTCGTACGAACCTTGTTGCCAACTATCAAAATCCAACTCTGAATCTTCGTCTGCTGACTGTATGCTTCTCCAACTTACTGATCCATCAACAATAGGATTTATGTATTCGTCTCTTGTTCCTGCTGTTATGGTGTACAACCGGTCCAAGTATTCTCCCTCCATATTATTTTCTATTGTCTTTGTATACCAAGGTCCTACGTATATATCCAAAGGTTGAACTATCTTGATTCCATTGGCCTCAAAGGTCATGGTGTCTTTCTTTAAGTCGATTACTGCATAATTTTCATAGGCACAATCGATGCCAAGTAGTGCAGGGTAAGCTTCCTTATCTCCCATGATCTCAATGACTTCAAAGTCATCCACTATCTTTACTCCTGCAACATCTATTACCACATTCTCCAATCTTCCAATGGGGAAGATACAATAGTGGTTTTCTATTCTTAACTTAATTGGGGAATATGTCAGCCTAGGTTTTCCTAAAGCTTCTTAGGTATTCTTAGGGAGAATGTTCACATCAGATCCTAGATCCAACATGATGTCCTTAATCTCAAATTCATCTAACTGGGCTACTAGTCTAAATTCTTTTCCAGTTCATAATTTTCTTTGCTGCACTCTCTGAGTACTCTTCTCAAGAAGATTGGCCCTTATTATTTCTTCTATGGGTTCTTTGTTCCCTAACACTAGGTATAGTGCATTGCACAAATTTTTTGTTAGTTGATCATTCCCCAAAATGTCAGAGAATAATTGAAACCAAAGATCAACTACATTTTGAGGTTGCTTAGGTTATCTTGGTATGACTACAAGGTTTTTGGGTGCAAGGGGTGAAGCAGGGAATTGCGCCATCTTAGGGTAAACAATAGGTTGTGGGGGTTTCTCTTGCATCTCAAGGCTAGGAATATTCTGAAATACTTCTATGGAATATTTAAAGAACAAATTTTGTTTTAGAGGGTCATACATGTCTTCTTTGGGTGCTTCTTTCTGGATATGAGGTAGAGTATCAACATCATATCCTTTCTTTTATCCTCTTCGAGTAACAATATTAAGGCTAGGAAGGTGTCCCCTAATGACTCTCTTGATTTCTAAACTGGTGAGGTTAGTTTCTTGTTGTCATACTCTATATTCCCATTTTTCAATTACTTCTAGGAAGTCTTCAGTTGCATGCTCATTGGTTCTGTAGTGAGAGAACCATGGTTGCCTTGAATGAGGATAGTCTCTAGCCAGGTGACCTTTCTCATCACAGTTATAACATCTTCTTGGACCTCTTCCCCTATTTCTACCCCTCTGAAGTCTCCTCTAGCTCCACCTCCTCAACCTTTTCCTGGTCACTGAGGGTTTTCATTGACCCTGAATGTTGTTCAGTCTAACCTATCTACAAGTGCATCCAACGCTCTACATTGATTGGTAGTGTGCATGGTAGATGCACAGAATTCACAGTGCACTCTGTTTGGTACCATCAAATATTTTTTCATAATGGGGCA
>JZKD02S1812513.1:50322-68719 GCA_000966675.3 Picea glauca | reverse complement strand
TGATACCCATTGTTGTAAGAAAAATCTACCAAATGAAGTTAGTCTTCCCATTTTGATGGCTTATCCATCACATACATCCTGATCATAACTTCAATCACTTGATTTACCATTTTAGTTTGACCATCTGACTCAGGGTGATATGTTGTGCTAAAGTTCAAACTTGTCCCAAATCCTTTGAATAACTCTTTCCAAAATTTCGAAGTGAACTTGGAATCTCTATCAGACACAATAATCTTAGGTACACCATGCATCTTAGGAACTTCACGTAGGTATATCTCAGCAATGTCAACCACCTTTTGCACTGAATTCAATGGAATAAAATGGGCAGTTTTGGTAAGCTTGTCCACTACCACCATAATAGAATCATGTTTCTTAGTAGTCCTAGGTAACTTAGTTATGAATTCCATGGTTACAATTTCCCACTCCCACTCAGGAATGGGAAAGGTCTGCAGTAAACTAGTTGAGTGTTTTTTCTTAGCCTTGACCTTCTGACATTCAAGACATCTCACAATGAAATCCACAACTTCCTTTTTCATACCTAGCCAAAAGTATTGCTCCTTGACCACGACAATTGTCTTCCGGTAACTTGGATGTCCAGCATAAGGAACCTTATGCATCTCTAAAAATATCAGGTCTTTCAACTCTTGATCATTCGACACATAGACTCTGTGTCTATATATGAGGATCTCATCCTCTCTTAGCTCATAACCTTCAAACTTTTTCTACAACATACCTTGTTGTCAAGTCGCCTTTATATCCTCATAGCGCAGATCTGATTTAGAAACTTCCAAAATTATGTTGCACAAATCTGTCTGGTACATGCTAATGGTTGTAGCATGCATCTCATGCACCCTCTTATTGAGTGCATCAACTACTTTGGTCTATTTTCCTATGATATGCTTTATGTTGAATTCATACTCACTGAGGAACTCTAACCACCTGCTTTGTCTGGCACTCAGACTTGGTTTTCCAAACAAACACTTCATACCATTGTGGTTTGTTCTTAGCTCAAATATTTTACCCATGAAATAATGTTGCCACATCTTCAAAGCATGCACTATGGTTGTCAATTCCAAGTCATGCGTAGCATAGAGACTTTCATGCTCTTTCAACTTCCTTGATTTGTAGCATACCACATGTCCATTCTGACTCAAAACTCCATTGATTCCTTCCTTGCATGCATCCTTGCATACAACAAAGTATGCATCAGGATCAACAATTCTCAAAAGTGGCGCACTTGTTAACAAGTTCTTCAAGTGTTCGAAACTCCTTGTGCAATTTGGAGTCCTCTAAAATCTCACACCTTTCTTCTGCAGGGATGTGATTGGATGTGCAATCTGTGAGAATCCTTCAATAAAATTTTTGTAGTACCCTGATAGTCCCATAAAGGATCTCACTTCTGCAACATTTCTTGATCTTGTCCATTCCTTAATGGATTTTATCTTCACTAGGTCCACAACTATTCCTTCCTCTGAAATAATATGACCCAAGTAATGAATTTGTTGCTGATTAAATGAACACTTGCTCAGTTTTTCATAAAGTTGATGCTCCATCAACACCTACAACACCATCCTCGAGTGTTGCTTGTGTTCTTCTTCAGACCTTGAGTAAATAAGAATGTCATCCAAAAATACAATGACAAACTTATCCAAGTAATCTGTAAAAAACTCCATTCATTAAACACATGAAGACAATTGGTGCATTTGACAACCCAAATGGCACCACTGCAAACTCTTAGTGACCATACCTTGTTATGAAGGTAGTTTACTGATGTCTTCTTCTTTAATTCTCACATGATGATAACCAGATCTGAGATATATCTTTGAAAATATTCGCACACCTCTCAGTTGGTCAAACAGGTCATCTATCCTTGGCAAAGGATACTTGTTCTTCATTGTCACCTTGTTAAACTTCCTAAATTCGATACAAAGTCTAAGTGTATCATCCTTCTTCTTCATGAATAAAATTGGCGCACACCAAGGTGACACACTTGGGCATATATACCCCTATTTCAAAATCTCTCCAAGTTGCATCTGCAACTCCTTCAGCTCTAGCTTACTCATGCTATAAAGAGTCTTGGATACAGGTGTCACTCCCGATATTAGATTTATACATAATTCAATATTTCTTTTCAGAGACAATCCCGATATCTCTTTAAAGACACCCTCAAATTCTTCCAGTACTATGCAGTCTTCCACACTTATCACTTTATCCTTAAGTGCCTCTTCCATGTGCACTGTGAATACTTGACATCCTTTCCTGTATATTTTCTTCAACTGCGAAGCTAAAATTTCTCTAATAGTCAGATCCCTTGGAATTCCTTGAATTGATCTCAAATTTCCTTGCTCATCCATGAAAGTAAATGCCTTATTGTAACAATCTAAGATAGCATGGTTCACATCCAACCAATCCACACCAATGAGGAAATCATACGATCCCAAACGTTTAATATTCAAATTAGCCTTTGTGCCCAATCCATTCATATCCATTGGACATGCCTTAACCATATCATTGATTTTCCTTTTTGCTCCTGTATCTAACTGCACCAACCAGAGTTTTCCAAGCTTGCTTCTCAACAGATGGAATCTTTTTACCAACTTAGGATCTAGATAGCTATGACTAGCTCCCGAGTCAACTAAAATAGAAATGGTTTGGTCATTAATCTTACTTTCCACCTCGGTTGTGTGCGATTGAAACTCATCCTTCTTGTTATCCAGTGCAGCATAAATCCTTGGCACATTTCTTCCCATGTCCTCAATTGTGGCATCATGTTGTACACTATGCGTAGTCCTCGATTTATCACTTCTTTGAGGGAAATATATGCATATATGATTTCCTCCACAACCCCAACACTGCATAGGTTGTTTCCATGACTTTTGTCCCATTGTTTATGAAATTTTGGGCTCTTGGAGAGTCGTCTGTCCTTGCACAATATTTATGAAAAATGGTTGCTTAACCCCCTTCTTCCTCTGTTCCATTATGATTTTCATCTTATCTTCCCAAGCCTTTTGGAAAGTCAGTTTTCCCCTTTGTTTCTCATAAAGACACTTAGTGCGTCTTATGGTTTCTTCCAACGTCTTAGGGTCATCATAATATATCTTATCACTGATAAATGAGTCCAACCCACTCAAATATCCTTGAATCTTCATGTGGTCATCCTTGATAAAAGGAAAATATTTTAGCATCTCTAAAAATCTTCTTTCATACTCGTCTATTGTCATGCTCCCCAACTTGAGTTCGAAGAACTCCTTCATTTTCCTGTCATAGTACCACTTAGTTAAGTATTTCTTTTGGAAATACCTCTTGAACTCCCTCCAATTCACTTTCTTCTCATCAATGTGTTGCACTTTCACATATTGATCCCACAACATTGATGCCTTTCCTCTTAACTGATAGATATCAATTCTCCCTTTTGCCTACATAGAATAGTTATGCAGCTAAAAGTACCTCCTCATACCTAGAAACTAGGTCTCCCCATCTTCTTCCTTCTTGTTCTCACCATCAAAGGTAGGAGGCTTGATCTTATTCATTCCCCCCTATAGCTCGTCCACCCCAGTCCTTCTTTTATGCTTTCTGATAGAAGATGGACTTAGATACTGTGTGTTTTCCTAAGAATTCTTACCAGCACTTTTTTCTTCTCTTCTTTTCTCATCATGAGACCTGCAACTTCTTGATCTACTCAACTATCTTTCCTTATCCATCTTCTTTTCTATTATGTCCAGGCTATGCATCAATTTGACATTGAAGTCAACTGGTTGTGCCTTATCTCTCATAAGCCTTTCATTATCATCCTTATAGATCTAGACATCTTTCTACATTCCTTTTACGGCTTCTACCAAGTTCATGCGCTCTTCCTTGGATTATGTACCATCAGCACCCAAATCGACATATAGATCCCTGAATTCATCGTTAGGATTGTATGTCCTATGCGCATCTTCCATTCTTTTAACCTTATGCACTAACTCTATTATACTCTAATCGCTGATAATTCTTCAAAATGTGCAAAAAACAAGATTTGTTAGGTGAATTCATGAAACAACTCCATGAAAAATATGCACCATCTTGTCAGAATCATTCCTTCTCAAGCCCATGCGTGCACCGATATCCCACACACACCAATACGCAATGTAAAAATTAACTTGTACATCACATATCAGTAATGCACATGCATCACAACTTTGTCCTACATTGTCCCAAACCTTTACTGCACACACCTACGCACCATTGTTTACTACGCAGTTTCAGTGTCGCACTCCACAACATCATAAATTTAGCGTGCACTTATGCACATTCTTACTTGATGCACACCATGGTGACGATGAAAATCCAAATTCGGCCCATACAAGTTCAGTGTTGAACCAAGATTTGATACCACTTTGTAACGTTCCCAGCCACCCCAAGCTGGGCCACATCACCCAACCTCAACTTTTGTAGCTATAAGTTAACCAAATTGTAACATCCCCAACATACTTCTGAACAATGTTACTTTGAAGCTTCACTGTGTAGATTCTACTCTAACACAAGTCTGCACAGTATCACTTGAAGTAACATGCTCAACTCAAACTTGAGTCGCGCCATGCAACTTATAACAATGCAAGAAACATACTCTTTTTAATACAACCTTAAGCAGCAGAAGTAAATCAAAACTACATGCACCCATTACGCTCACCAACATATTGTTCACACATCACAACTGTGCGCACAACCATCTAGGCATCATGCGCCAACTCATATTTCAATGTACGCAGAATCTAATTCCATGTCCACACACACAAATTCTAGACTCTTGGTATACACAGGCTACCATCCTGTGCACCTGATCACTCAATCCTCTTCTTGACAATTCATAATCAAAATTGTAAGGTTAACTTAACAGGAAATACTAACCACATTATTCATATCCAAGCACAACTACAAATACAAGCTATAGGCATTATGCTTACAGGTGCAAGCATCATTAAACAAAATAACAACAAATACTTATATGCAACAACATACAAGAATTAGCCCATATCCAACAAAGAAAAATATGCACACAGTAAACATGACAAGCACATAAAGAACACTTATCTTTTATAAAATTCACCAACTGCAGATTTGACTCAGACGTTCCTCCCCGCCATAAACGTTGTTTCTCATAAGATTTTAGCAATAGGTCACCCCCGATATGGGGCTCAACTCCTCCAGGGAAAAATACTTCTAGTGACACACTAAGGTCTGACTCTCAACATAGTTTCTCATCCCTAGATTCCCACTGCTACAACTAATCCACAGTCCCTCATTCCATGTGCACCTGTCACACCCAAAGAAGTGTGCCCCTTCTCTGCTCAACATTCCTTCAGCTACCCAACTTCCCTTCCTAGGGTCACCAACAATAGGACAGACAGGAAGTCTTTGATCCATATGACTAATGCTCAACACACCAGAGAACAATTCTCAGCAACACTCTCACCTGGAGACCATGCTCTTGGGCTGGACAACCACTTAAAAATAGCCAGTCTCTCAACTAGAGAGACTACTCACAGTCTATCAACTCGTCTCTTGACTCACCATAAAAAAGTTATGTGCGTCCAAGATTACATATATATAACTTAGCATTGCACACTTCTAGGTCATTACCGCACAATTACCTAGGTGCGTGCAACACACAAAATGTGTGCACCATGTCTTTAATAACATTTTTCTGCGCACTTTACACTCGGTTCCAATGGTTCACACTTGGTTCAAATGTCTCACCAACCTATATGTACAATTACAAAGGTTTCTGGATCAGGGACATTACAACTACGAAATTACAATATAATATATAAGATCTCGTTGCATCCAAAATACCTAATCCATTGACTTAGATTAGATTACAACCTTAATTCCTTAACCGAAATTAGAAAACCATGGGCTGGAAAATCATGTGTCAAAACCACCCAAAATGGATGTGAAAAAAATCCCAAAATGTTTTGCTTGGGGGATCTTACTCCTTGTGACCCCCCCCCCTCGCTACACCCGGTGCAACGTAACAGAACGTGTGGCTAATCATGAAAATAATATAATGCATACCCTNCGCTACACCCGGTGCAATGTAACAGAACGTGTGGCTAATCATGAAAATAATATAATGCATACCCTACAATTAGGAATTGGGATCCAAATGTAACTGAAACAAGACCTTTGAATCAATAATACAATCAAACTCCACAACCATCAATATCCCACTTGGAGACTGATCACAACAACTCCATCTCTATTGCACATACTAGAATATGCTCCAATTTTGGACCTGGCTAGTTTCTCATCTTCACCATCATACTTGAAGGCCAACTAAAACTGAGAAGGAACTCAGTTTCTCCCTGGTTACTATCTTCATTAACATGTCTGTGGGATTTTGGCTAGTGTGTATCTTTTCCAACTTCAATTGTCCATCTTTGAAAATTGATCGTATGAAATGGTACCTGAGTTGGATATGTTTAGTCCTAGAATGGAAATTTGAGTTATTTACAAGATAAATGGCACTTTGGTTTTCACTGTACAACTTGTTATTCTCCTACTTCTTTCCCAATTCCTCCATAAATGTTTGTAACCAAATCATCTCTTTACTAGGATCTGTAGCAGTTCCAAGTGAAACAACATTTTGAATTTTTTGAAATCCAACTTTAAGTTGAATTTTTTGAAATCCAACTTACTATTGTTCCACCTAAAGTAAAACATACCTTATAGTGTTCCTCTTGCTATCTATATCACCTTCCATATCTAAATCAACATATCCTTTTAGAACAATGTTTGAATGTGCAAAACATGATGCCTTGAGTAGTAGTACCTCTCAAATACTTGAGAATCCACTTTACTACCTTCCAATGCTCTTTACCTAGATTGTTCATATGCATGTTCACGACTCCCACTGCATGTGCAATATCTATCCTTGTGCACACCTCGCATACATCAAGTTGCAAATTGTCGATGAGTATGGAACCTTGGACATGTAGTCTATATACTCATGTGTCTTGGGACACATCTCCTTAGTTTGAAATGGATGGGAAAAGGTGTACTCACTGGTTTTTCATCCTGAATTCTAAATATCTCCAACACCTTCTCTATGTATTCACCCTGAGACAATGTTAATCTGAAATTTTTCCTATCTCTTGTTATTCTCATACCAAGGATTTTCTTTGTAGCACCCAAATCCTTCATTGCAAATGAATTATCTAATTTTATTTTAATCACATTTATATCATGGATGTTAGAACCTGCAACAAGCATGTCATCTACATACAATAACAAGATAATGTCACTGCCATTATCTAGTCTCTTAATATAAATGCAATGGTTAGAATGACATCTACTATAATATTATTCTATCATAAACTTGTCAAATTTAAAATACCATTGCCTCGGATATTGATTTAAGCCATACAATCTCTTCTTCAACCTGCATACTAATTTATCCTTCCCTTTGACCTCATACCCTTGTTGTTGTTGCAAATAAATCTCTTCCTCCAAAACCCCATGGAGAAAAGTTGGCTTTACATCTTATTGTTCAAGATGAAAATATTCTACTTCCACTAGAATTAAAATAGTTCTAATTGAAGTCATTTTAACAATAGGAGAAAATATTTCATCAAAATCTATACCTTTGTTCTGTGCAAACCCCTTTACAACAAATCTAACATTGTACCTATTTTTGCCTTTGTCTTCTTCCTTCAACTTGTATACCCATTTATTCTGCAATACTCTTTTACATGCAAGCAATTGAACCAAGTATCAAGTCTGGTTATGTACCAAGGATTCCATCTCCTCTTTCATGCCTTACTCCCACTTCTTTCTAGCTTCTACCTGCATTGCTTCTTCGTATCTTTCTGGTTCACCAAAATAAGTCAATAATAAATAATACGTTGAAGGTGAGTATCGTTCATGGGATTTGCTTATCCTAGTATATCTTCTAACAACACTTTCAAGAGTTTGAGGTCATTGTTGTTGTTGTTGAACATTTTGATTATTTGGCACCTCTGGAATTTCATTTTCTACGATTTCATCAAGCACCGAGTATTATGTGTTTGTATTTTCTTGTTTATTTCCCTACAACCGATATTTGTACATGACCTTATCATTGAATACCACATCTATTTTCCTAATTATTTTTTGATTTTCATAATCCCATAAGGGATAACCAAAATCATTAACTCCATATCCAATAAAAGTACACTTCTTGTATTTTTCCTCAAGCTTTGTTCTATTTTCTCTATCAATATGGATAAATTCTTCACTGTCGAAATTCTTCATAAATGAGTAGTTTACCTTTTTACATGTACATGCCTCCTCTATAATGCCACCGTCCAAACAACTTGAAGGTCGTCTATTTATTAAGTAAACAATAGTATCCATAGCTTTTTCCCAAAACTGTAAGGGAAATCCTACATGCAATCTCATACTCCTTGCACGCTCCATGATTGTCATGTTCGTCCTTTCCGACACACCATTTTATTGTGGTGTTCTTGGAATCATCTTCTCTCTATGAATCCCATGGTATGAACAATAACTATCAAACTCCTTATTGCGGTATTTGTCTCCATTATCTAATCTAAAACACTTCAACGTATTTAATGTCTCATTCTCAACCAAAGCTTTCCATTTCTTAAAAGTATCAAAAACATCATTTTTTTTCAAATGTAATAACCCAAGTTTCCATTGTCGTGTCATCAATAAAAGTAACATAATAATAAGAGCCACCAAGAGATGATACATGAGTCAGTCCCCATACATATGTATGCACAAGATCTAACTTTTCACTCCTCTTTTTCTTCCCAACTCTGAGAAATCTGACTCTCTTATGTTTTCCATAAACACGGTGCTCACAGAAATCCAAATCAACCTGCTTCAAATCCGGAAACAAATTTCTTGAGTGGAGGATATTCATCCCCTTCTCACTCATGTGCCCGAACCCATGATGCCACAATGTTATATCCGCTCTTGTAGAAGCTAAATCAATAGAAAATTCATCATTACTGATACATAAATACAATGTACCTACCTTCTCTCTTTTTGTTATTATTAGTGATCATTTAGTGACCTTCCATGAATTTATTGTGAATGTAATTGTACAACCTTCATTATCCAACTGCCATGTTGAAATTAGATTTATTCTCAAATCAGGAATGTGTTTCACCTCTTTCAGCAACCATTGGTTTCCATTCTATAATTTTAACTATATCTTACCATTTTTAACAATTTGACATGGTTTATCATCATCCAAATAAGCCTGTCCAAAATCACCCTAAACATAGTCTTGAAATATTTTCTATGAGGTGTGGCATGATATGAATCCCTTGAGTATATCATACAAGAATCAGTAATATTATCTAATGAAAGGATCAAATCATCTTGCAACAAATCACCTGCTACATTTGCTTCTTGATTATTCTTTTGTTTCCATCTCCTTGTTTTCCTTTTCAAGACCAATAGTCTTTCTTCATGTGTCCTTTCTTTCCACAATTCCAGCACTCCAAATTCCCTCTGGATTTGGATTTTCCCTTCTTATACTTCCCACAATTCCCTAGGTTCTTTACTCTCTCCCTTTGTCTTCCCTTGTTAACCACAGTCAAAGCATTACCATATGTCTCACTTGTTCTTTTCTGTTGCATTTCCTCACTGAAGATAACACCAACAACATCATCAAACTTTAAAGTGTTTGAACGAGAGACATAATTACTCATAGCCATGACCAAGCCATTCCAACTTTTTTCTAATGAGCACAAAATCAAAAGAGCCTTAACCTTTTTATCAAAGTTTACTCCTGCATAACTTAACTAACTCGTGACTATGTTAAACTCATTTAAATGATCTGAAATAGACCCACCTTCTAACATATTCATATTAATAAACACCTCATAAGAAATACCTTGTTGAAGGTTGAGGGTTTTACATATACTTTATCCAATTCCTTCATCAAATATTCTATTTCCTTTTCTTTTGAAATGTTGAAAGCCACCAATGCTGTTAGGCACAACCTTATTGTTCCTAGTGTTTTTCTATCAAAAACTTCCCATTCTTCATCCTTCATAGTCATCGAATTCTTTGTTATTTCACCCAATGGTAGGAAAATATTCTTTTGATATATATAGTCCTCAATTTGAATCTTCCATAACTAGTAGTTTTGGTCGTTAAACTTATTGATCCTAAACTTTCCTTCTTCCACCATTGCTCCCACTCGAACCAAGAACCCTCATTTCTTATGATTTTATCAACCAAATAGACCTTTGGCTTTGATACCAATTGTTAGGAATATTATTGCGGAGCAATAATAATAAAACAAATCAAAATGAATGAGGAAATAAAACATAGAAAAACACAATACAAGAGAGACATTGATATGTGTGGTTCATCCGATATGGGCTATGTCCACGAAGAAATAACTAGTCCTTCCTTTATTTAATCTAGAAAAATGAAGGGATAACACCTACAACACATCTATTGCAACCTCCTCTTCACTCTCTCACAGTCTCCTCTCTGAGTTACAATACAATCTCTCACCGCACGCAGCCACAATACAATGCCCTATTTAAAAAAGGGTTGCCTTCTAGGGAAAAAAAAGTACCAACATAACCTCTATTGTCAGATCTATGATCTAATAATGAACGGTCCAGATTGACTACGAAATTATAATATAATATATAAGATCCTGCGACATCGAGAATCCATAATCCATTGACTTGGATTAGACTACAATCTTAATTTCTTAACTGGAATTAAAAAACCATGGGCTAGAAAACTGTGCCAAAACCACCCAAAATATTTTACTCGTGGGATCTACCCCCCTGTGACCATCCACCCCATCTCCCCCATGCTAAACCCGATGCAAAATAATAGCACATGGGGCTAATCATGCAAAGAATATAACACATACCCAAAAGTCAGGAACTAGGATCCAAATGCGATTGAAACAAGACCTTTGAATCAGTAAGATAATCAAGCTCCACAACCAACACAAGAGGTGATACATTCTAGATTCCTTTGATTGGGTTAGGTATGATGTGCTTAAAAAAATTGGTTTTTTCCCTGTTTTTATTCGATGGATTTTTACTTGCATAAGTAATCATTGAATTGCTCCTTTAGTTAATGTGAGATAAATTGTTTTTTTCAAAGAAAATAGTGGGCTTAGTCAAGGCTACCCATTATATCCCCTCCTCTATATCATAAAGGCTACATCCCTAATAATGAAGCTATATTTTGAGCGCATATATCCGAAATCAAAGTGGTTCGAGGAGTGAAAAGTATTAACCACTCTCAGTTTGTTGATTTAAATAAGTTTTGGATCTTTTCACCAAGGTATCTAGAGGATTGATCAATGGTAACAAGATTCAACTTTATGCATGGAATGTAAGCAAAGGTATGTTTATTGTTCTCTCTAGGATTTTTCACTTTCCTTTTCAAGAAAGGTGGAACTCCTTTAGATATTTGGGAATTCTTATTTGTTTTCATTCTTCTTCCTAGCTCTCATGGCAGAAAATATTGAACAAGGTCAAAACCAAATTTAATCAATGGGGGCACATCGGTTGGACCCATTTGGTCATCTTATCGTTGTAAAATCAGTGCTTTCATCTCTTCCCGTTTTCCAATATTTGGCCATGCTTGCGCTAGCAGGGGTTAAGCACTCCTTTGCACAAAAACTCAGGTGATTTCTATGGCAATGTGGAAAATCAAATCAAAAAATATATCATTTGGTCATATGGGTGATTGTAAGAGCTCCCAAGAGCCACAGTGGATTTGGCATAAAGGATCCATCACTAATGAATCTTTCTATGGGATTCAAGATTCTATGGACATTGATCACAAGTAAGTATCATTGGTGGAAGAAGGTCATACATAAGAAATACTTGGAAGAAGACTTGAAAAGGTTCTTAGATGTCATCCCACAAGTAAGAGGAGGATCTCCCATCTGGAAACTCGTTCATGATACAATCCCAATAATCCATAAACATCTGACGTGGATTGTAGGCAATGGTCAAAGCATAAATTTATGGCATGATAGTATTATGGGGAAAAACCATTAATGAATTCACATGAAGTTATACCCTTAATTCAATGGTTGGACAAAGAACTGAAAATATCTCTTTTGACACCTCTTCTTGGTCTAAATCCTCTAAAATATGGATGGGGTGGGATTTAGGAGCTCTTCCTCCCCATTTGTTAGATAAACTGGCCATTCTAGAGAAGCATTTAAATGGTTGTGTGCCTAGGATACTATATAACCAAGATCACAAGGGATGGGGATCAGTGGAATTTTCAGTAAAGTAGGGATATGAGAAGCAAATTGTTCAATCTTCGATTCCTCCAACGTCTGGGATCTGGAATAAAATATAGCACTTAGATATCCTACTAAAATCAACATTTTTTGTTGGGTCCTTGCTCATGGAAATATTTTAATAGAAAAAAGTTTGAGTAAGAGAGGAATTCAAGATCCTTCCAAGTGTGCTTTGTGTCTCTCCAATGTTGAAGCATCCTATCATTTATTTTTTGAATGTGAATTATATCCAAGGGTCTGTATTTCTATCGTTAATGGGACCAAACATTGATTTAGGATACCAACATCTAGGAAACATATGTTTGATAGTTGGCACATATTTTATACAAGAACCTTTAAAAGCAAACATACTTTCAAGAGAGTCTGGGTTGCTCTGCCAAAATATGTTTGTTGGAAGATATGGTTAGCTAGAAATCGAGCCATGTTCCAAAATTCATTGGGGCCCCTTGAGTTAGTGGAAGCTAAAGTAAAATATTTATTGGTAGAACATTTCAGTGCTAAAGGAATTCGTCTCTTAGTATCCCAAGATCTGGATCAGGAAGAATATTTATGGTATAATCAATTCAAACTCAACACTTCTCTTCCAACTTCTATACAAGAAAGATCTAGATCTAGCTAGCAGCTTCATATGCAACCTCAATATTTTCAACAATGGATTTTATTACAACATTCCTATGTTCTTTGTTTTGATGGTGCCTCGAAGGAAACTTCTAGGGTGGCAGGTGTGGAAAGGGTTATCACTAACCTTAGAGGGACAATTGTTTTACCTATGCATGGAGCCTAGGTATCTCTTCTAACCACCAGGTTGACGCTTACATCCTCTTTCAAGGTTTGATTCTAGCTTGTAGTTTTTGCATCCAATCTCTAACTATAGTGGGGGACTCAAAGAATGCCATAAGGCACATGGTCCTTTGCACAACTCCTATGGACTTCAAATTAGCATTGATATTTGATAGGATCAAACAAGCTTTGTAATCCATTCCCAAAGTCACCTTCTATCATGTTCTTCAGGAAAATACCACACAAGCTTATCAATATGCAAATAAAGCAGCCATAGGAAAAGAGGGTGTAATAGTTATCAACAACAACGTCTATCATCAACCTATCCCCTAATTATTTATGTCAACCTATGAAAGAATTTAACAAAGGGGTAATTTCTTCACATTCAGAGTGACGGATCTCTTAGCTTCATTCTTGATGTGATTCGACTACTCCCATGTTTCATGACTCAACCACACTTCAATCTTAACTATGAAACAGTGTCCTGAATCCTATAGATTCAAGGTGGAAATAAGAATCATGTGATGGATCCTTCTATGCATTGGTTCAATCATTTTTGTTAGTGGCTCTAGATTATAGTTTACATATAGAAATTTGGGCTATTGGAATGCAGGGTATTCCCGGTGGATTCTCTTGGTAAGTGGTCACTCTTACCCCTTTCTTCTCCACATTTTGGAAGGTTTCTGGGGTGAAAATTGCTTTGGAGGTCTCGTCTTTTCATTCTAGTTTCTCTTCTTATTGTTTTACCCTACTGGAGCTTGGGTCCTTCCTGATCATTGAGGCAACTCTCGTTACCTTTCCCGGAAGCAAGCAAGAGGTTACTTAATGCTATAAGTGGATTCTCTTCTTAATCTTGAAGGATGTGGTTTTTATGTTTCATGTTCATCACACCTGCTCTTTGTTTGTTTCTTCATGGTACATCAATGTCTTTCTTTTCAATTCAATTGTTTGGGTCCATGTTGCCAACCTATGGATACTCACAAAGTACAAGAGATCCACAGGGTGTTAAGGAGGCATGAAGGATTAATTGAGGACAATAATCACTGCATGAATATGGTTAGGAAAGCTCAAGTGAAGGATATCAATGTTTCAACTCAATTGGAGGTAATAATGGTGCAACAAAGATGACACATTAAGGTAGTGGAATATGAGTGTGTCTCTTCGCACTATTGTTTCCAATTCCTCTAATGGGCAACAACCTGGACTCTTGAACCAATTATTCTCGATGAGTTCCACTTCCAGGAATCCCATGGATCAGTTAGTGCATTAGATCCTTGATTTAAACATGCGGGTGCAAGAGGCTGACATTGAAGCAGTAGATGACATCGACAACAAATACGAACTTGGTTAAGTCCTATGTTTTTTAATATTATTAGGATACTAAGTACTTTCTACAAAATTTATAATATTAGATATTTTTTGGAACTTGTACCAAAAACTCTATGTACTAGCCATTTATAATCCAAATCTCTGTCTTTTTTGGGACCATGGGTTTCACATAGGAAATTTCCTTATGATGTACTTCACTACAAGCACTTGCTAACCTTTTACTTAATACAAATATCTACCAATTACTATTAAAAGGAAAAAAATTGCATGGGCAATATGGTTAGTGAGGAACTTGAATATCCTTCAAGAAAAGCATATTCCATATTCTCAATGGACCTCTCATATGGTTGTTTTTGAGCGACTATAAATTCCTCTAAAGAGACAACTCCCTAAGCAAATCGGTAAATGCTCAACTTGATACAACAACTCCTTGGGGCTATTTTGATGGGAAAAGTAAAGGAATACCAACACAGTGAGGTGGTAGAGGAGTAATCTGCTTATTAAAAAACAATTACTTAGGTTCAAAGCAAATCTAGGTATGCACACAAACAATTATGCAAAACTGATCACTCCAAAATTATTATTATTAAGGTCAGCAATACAATAAAGTATCTCAAGCGTACACAATTTAAGTGATTCCTTGGTTGTGATTAACTCGATGAAGGGGAAGTTCGCAATTTATTTGAATGGTTGAAAACGATGAAGGAATTTTTTTACAACGTTGTCCTTCCAACATATATAAAAGGAAAACACTAGCATAAATTATTTATCAAAAGATCACCTCTTAATGGGGGGTCATCAGTGGCGTCCCATTTAAAAGATGGTTTAAATGTGGCTAAACATGCAACATTTATATTTGATGATTGGTAGTGATCAAGGTTACACATTATTCTTTAGGTCTAAGATGCATTGGAGTTTTCCCTAGAAGTATGCTTTAATGGGTAAATCAAAGTTCTACTCTATTTTATCAATGATTTTGAATATTTTAAAGAAAAATGAGTAATGTGTCAATAAGACATTTCAAACACTATAACGATAGAACATATAGGAAAATACTTTGTTTTTAGAATAGATTAGAAATTGTGAAAAATGAGTGTTTTTACCTCAAATCATAAACAATTTTTTTTATATTTGGAAGTAGTCAAAGACTTTATTAAATGCTTAGGAGCATCTACATTGATATAACATATAGGAAAATATTTTTTTATTATATAGGAAAATACTTTGTTTTTGGAATAAATTAGAAATTGTGAAAAAAGAGTGCTTTTAGATTTTTTTTATTTGGAAGTAGTTAAAGAGTTTATCGAATGCTTTGAAGCATCTTCAATGTTTTGAATGAAAAATTACAAAATTTTGATGTAGAAACAAAACATTATTTGTCAAGTAAAACCATCTATACATACATTAAATGTGTCATACTTATTTTAATAGCAAACAAAGAAATAACAAAAGCGATTATTTTAATATAGTTAATAGTTTCCCTAGGGGGTGTAGATCAGTTGGTACTAGAGTGTTCTGTTAAGGCACTCTTTGTGGTTGATGTATATCCTCTCTCTTATCCACCTAATGTGGTTGTCCTTTAACTGCTCAAGTAAAATATAATCATACTTTATAAGCAACAAGTGGTATGTGAAAACAATTTCTCCACATACTACAATTATCATTTTTATGAAAGATTTCAATTTTTCCAAGAAAAAATAAACCCAAAATATCAATCTTTATGTTAGATGCATATCGCCTCTCTTATCCACCTAATGTGGTAATGTGGTTGTGATTTAAGTGCTCAATTAAAATTTTAAGTTATGTAACCATGTTCTAAATGTTAGAAGTAGAAAATTAGGTTTTGTGGCCACATTCTAAAGGTGTTAATAAATTAAGTTTGTTTGTGGAAGAAGTAAACTAAAAATCATAAATTTCTCTAAATTAATTTTATTAATTACTCAGAAACAAATTAATTTTATTAATTACTCAAAAACACTAAAAATTTGTTTTAGATTTCTATAGCATTATAATTAGATATATTTAGTGTAACAATGCCTCCCAATGGATGATGGCTTTAATGATGCTTCGAGAATGGATAATAGCATGGTGAGTAGGGTTTTGACTTCTAGATGGTGGAAGGAAATGAGCACACCAATATCAAGCTTCTCTTTGGTCGCTTTCCCTTTGTATCTGAGGCAGCTCGACAACACGATAGTTATGTCTCTGAGGTGGCTCGAAAACACGATGGTTATGTCTCTAAGGCAGCTCAACAACGTGATGGCTTACTCTGTAGCCTTCTTTCTCGACAATGCCTCTTATGTACACTCTTCATCTCAATCAAGTTATTTGGGTATGTTACCCCCTTAGGAGTGACAACTTTCATACGTACCCTCACAAGGGTGTCATGTTGTTGCTTGCATGAGATGTCATACTCATCTTCTCCAAACCAGATCTAGTTTCTCCTGATCTCGATCAGATGTATGATCATGCTATCTTAGTTGTGGTAAAGCTCATCCTCCTCCCTCACTCCTCAGATGAAAAATTCACAATGGATGGTTCAATATGTTTTATCTTGATATTCCATGTATCGATGTTGACATGGATGTGATGATATAACTTCCTAGTCAGACATGAAAGTGGTAAACTCTAAACGATATCTGATAGCACTTCATAGCATGCATAGTTTTATTATTTTCCTCGTTATACCTTGGGGAACATGTTTTCTTTTAGAAGTGTATCATTTCTTGGGTCAATTTGTATTATTGTGTACTTAGCCTAGATAGCGTCGTCCACATCCTAACCATGCTCAAAATTTTCCACCTTCTATGTATCTTCCAATCCTCCCATATAAAAATGTTCTATCATGACCATGTATGTTTTCTCAAAGGTCAAAATAAAATTTATAAATCCTTATTAATAAAGCCAAAAAGGCTAGAGGTAAAGAGCTAAAATCAAAAGCCAAAAACAAAAGCTTGAGCAATTACATCTCACTATGAGGCCAATGCTTCTAGTCCTTAGTCTATGAATATCTAAATAAAGAGGGTCGTGTTCGATAAACTGAACACTTAAAGAAAAAGGAATAAAGGGGTAGTAAGAAACAATGTCGAGGACAAGTAACTCAATGCTAAGCTCCATTTGGAAGGTTGTTATATATATATATATAATCCTAGCTCATGAAAGCTAAATGAATGAATAAAATAGGATCTATGCATGTCTAAGACTTTGAGGGTCATCACATGAAGTTCTTTCATTTCCCTTACATAATTATTATTCATCTTTTGGCTATCTTCCACCTCGGTACTTAGGAAATATAGGTTGACATAGGACTTGGTGCATGTACAAGGGTTAATAGTGTTTCCTTTAGTAAGACTTAGGAAAATATTAAAACTAACCCTTATGTATTATGATGTGTTAAGAGATGTCACCAAGTGTTATCATCTAATGGCTTGCTAAGAGGCTAGACCCATCACCTCAAGTGAGTATTGTGCATTGGGATACGTGTTCCATTTGCCTTGGGATCCATGTACTACATTGGGATACATGTTACCACATTAGGATTTGTGACAATGCATTGACCATGACAAAGGCACCATGTCATCACACATGCCACATGGATCACTCAAATTATTCTCCTTCTCAACTGGATGTTGCATTTGTTGGGTATGTGTTATATTCTTTGCACGAGTAGTATAGTTTGAGCGTATGCGTTGGGTGCGCAGGGGGGTTAGAGGGGGGGTGCAGGGGGTCCGGGGGCAGTGCCCCCAGAAAAAAAAAACCTGCCTCGGGAAACGTGACACCTACCTCGGGAAACATGTAATGTATTTAGGTGGTTTTTTCGGTACATGGTTTTTGCCGATGGTTTTCTATTTCTGGTTAAGGAATTAGGGTTTTGGACTAATCCAGGTCATTGGGTTAGGGTTTTGGATGCCGCTGGCTCTTATATGTATATTGTATTGTAAACAATGTTACACAATGAATGAATATAATATGTGCTAGTTTTCCCGGTTTGGGTTTCCA
>JZKD02S1812502.1:38631-53171 GCA_000966675.3 Picea glauca | reverse complement strand
TGATAAACTATCCTAATTATACTATAACTCAATATAATATAAATAAATAATTTAAAAAAAAATCTTATCTAAGCACTAGCTACAAATTTTATTGGAGTCATTTAGTTAGAGTCTTTAGAAAAGTTGTAGAAATTCCGAAGGTGGGTAGGAGTTATCAAAAATAGGTCTTGTAGAGGAAGGTTGACAAAACTAGTTGTTTGAGTTAATAGATCTCGGATGAGGGAGAGAGAAGCTTCCAATTCCAGATATTTCATCTTGAGAATTGCAATGGTGGAGCGAGACTTCTACCCCTAGTCTTTAAGCTCTAGTATTTGTTTCCCAACTTCAACACTAAACCTCTTACGAACTTTTTTGGATTTTTTTTCTTGAGACTTGAACAAGATTCTCCATTTCTTCGAGGATAATGCTGAAAAGGTCACATTGATATGCACTTATACCATTTTCTTCAAACGTTGATGTATAAAAATCCTCACACATCGAAACTCCCTCACCATGTCGTAAAAAGGGGGATGGATCTCCCCCATTTTTGTTTTTGATTTATAATAATGATATAGTTCTATCAAACTTCTTTGTCCCATCACTCATCCGGATTAATAAATCTTCTTTTATGGTGTGACCCCTACGTTCACCATGATGTCCACTTGTTGATGCCTGCAAAAACTCTTGGCAATCAACGTGGAGAAATCACCCTATCAAGGCCCAAATTAGTCCTATACTTGTTTGGTATAGTGATCCTCACCGGTATGTGGGCCCGATTGCCACTAAGGGGATTTGCTTCTCAAAAGGAGATTTCTGTTGAAATCTCTTCTAAATTACTATGCCAAAAAAGGAAAGAACTAATCTAAATCTATTCTACAACAACACTATCCTTATTAGAATACATAAATAGTTCATAGTATTCCAGTGAGGAGCAAGATGATATTTTATGATGAATATGCGATAAAGATGAGCTACCAGCCCACAAAAATAGTTCAAATAACTTGATAATTGTTAACATAAATACATCTCAATTTTAACTTAGTAAATAGTTACTAAGAAAATACCAATCTGCATACCCATATTAGATAATGTAAATTAAACATGAAATAAGGATGAACTGTCGGACTTCAGAAATAGTTCTTATAGCCAAAGCAACAATTTAAACTTATGCATCTCAATAACAAGTCAAGCAAATATTTACTTAACAATGATTAATATGCATACTCATGTTCAATTTCCAATAATTCATATGAAAGTCAGTAACGAATGAATCATAAGAATTTCTCAGAATTCTAACAACAATGCAGAAATTGAGAACATAAAAATTTCATTCATAAATAAATCTGATAGAAGAAAAATGTGGCTTTCAAAACAAATATTTCATTAGTCTTGAATAATAGTACCAAACCAACAAAACATTATATATCCGCTTCCACTTCCAGGTCTTCAAAACTTAAAATATTAAAGCTTTTACAATAGTGCACATATCCTTCTTTCTAGAATTTCCAACCACTTGGTCTCTCTACAAAATTACAATAAATAAAAGAAACCAAGATAGATTGTAGAACTCTTTCAATCATTTGATAAAATTGATAGGCCCATATATTTGATTTGATTTGTTTGCCAATACTAAGGAGAGATATTCTCCTTAGTTTCAACAACATCCGTGATGGGGTTTTCCCCTTGCATTTGTTCTTGAATTTGACATAAAGAAATTTTTTCTAACATAAGTGCAATTAATGGAGGCTGGGGAATATCTTTGTTTAATTTACATCGGTAAATCTTCCTAGCAATTTATTCTCATCCATATGTAAACTTTGATAAAAACTTATCAATTTCTTTTGAACATTCTACTTGATGAGCAAGAAGTTGTTGAATGCTTCCAAATTCCAGAAACTCAAATTATTGATTCCATTTGCCATTGAATCTACATGTTGCTGCACATATGTAAGACAATTTGATAATGACACTGATTTTACGATAAATTGTACATGAGGCATTTTGTAATCTTTAATGATATCCACTGTTGAATCCCATAAGTCTGAACAATTTTTACTTGTTTCTTCAACGAAACCCTATGGAAATTGGTTTTTGCTTGCTATGAGTCAAGTGAGGCTTGTATTTGGATTTTTTCCTCTTCAAACATTTTTTAGTACCTTGGTGGAAAAATGGTTCTTTGTGCTTCCCATATTTTCAAATGATCAAATATAGCTTGGAGCTCTTTTTGGTTTTTAGATTGTAATTGAGACTCAACATAAAACTCCGAGATTTGTTTATGTTGTTCTTTAATGACATGGAATCTTGAATAGAATACTACCTGTGAATATGATAATTTAGCATTGATTTCCATTGATTCTTTCTTTAGACTTTGATCCAGATGGATATTGGTGGCCACCCACCTGTTCCAAATTCCAACTGGCTCATCTGGACAATTTTCAGTTGAACATGTTTCTCTGTAATGGGGACATTTCTTAAGGACTTATGGGGCTATCCTTAAGACCTACACAACATCTAGGTGGATATTTGTGGCCACCCACCTATTCCAACTGGGTTATTTTGGAAGTTTTCATGTCAGTACATCTTTTTGTACTTCTAGGCTCGTTTTGGGGCTATAAATAGTGTTTTCTTGGCTTGCCATAGTCAAACTATAAACACAGTTAGAGCTTGATGAAAAAATGCGTAGTTATCGAAAATACCTTTCCAATGGGCTATGACACACCTAAAACGAAGATCGTATGCAAAATTTATGACCTCGAGAAGTTAATGTACTAACTTACCCCAACATGGCCCACATGACTTTTGGCACTTCATCTCCTAGGGTTAGGTTTTTGGATGTCTAGGGTTTTGGCATTCATGTTTATCACAAAACAACCTTTAGAGCCTCATTGTAATCATATTCTTGCGAATGAGCATAGTCCTCACATTTCTTCTCAGAGATAAATCTGCCACTATTCTAACGAGTCTTGCACTCTATATTTTTACAGCCTCTGTACATTTCTTTCATTAATAGAAATAATGTATTGTTGTATTTATCTGTTTCTGGAAATTTATATGCATATTTCATTGTAATATCTCTGCTTTCATTTCATTCCGAAAATAATATGGTTCAGTGGTATCAGAGTAGGATTCCCTTGATTGTTTTTCAGTGCATGTCCCCGACGAGGTCCGAGTATAGAAAGTTGGGTCTCGAGCTTGTCTCTCTTGAGGACAATCGCTCTCGCATGCCCAAGAAACCCTCTATTGTGGCAGGAAAGAAAAAAGACAGAACATAAGATTCTATTAACCTGTAGCTTGAGCAAGCTCTCGTGTGAAAGATGAACGAAATGATGGAGAATTTTTCCCACATCCTTCAATGCCCACCGATAGAAAAAAACACATATTCATCAAGCGACCAATTTGGAGGAACCTCTCCCTCCAAGGTACAAGTGAATTTTTATACTGCCATATTTGAAGGTTAGATAGATGCAGATGCCTTAGAAAAATGGTTGAATATGATAGAAGGTTATTTCTCTATTCACAATTTTTTCGACGGGGAAAATATAACCTTTGCACTCTTCAAGGCTCTCCCCCATGTAAAACATTGGTGGGAAACTTAATGGGAGAAAATTTCTGCAGAGGAAACTGGAATATATGGGGTTGAGCCCACTTGGTATTTTTTTGTAGATGTGGTCAAGGAACAATACTACCCTGTTGATAACTATGAAGACCAATACATGAGATGGACCACACTGCGGAAAGAGAAGAGAAAAACAGTTCCAAAGTTCAAAAATACTTTCTATATCTTGCACACCAAGATGGGTATCAAAGAATCTGAGTGGCATCTGGATCTAAAATACTGCAGGGCTCGACATAGGTACATCCAGACCAAAATGGATTTCATAACATCACATCATTGGGAGTTCCCTATCGATATGCTGTCAAAATTGAGCAGAAATTTAGGCACCAGAACAAATGGGAGTCCAGGTCTACAAATCCGCAACAACCAAAGCATGGTAAAGGAAACCCTAACCAACAGCCTCCCAAAAACCAGTCCAAGACATAGGAAAATAAGGGTAAAAGAAAGACGAAGAATGACACTAGGAAGTGGTGTGACTTCCACAAAATCCCTTGGCACAACATCGATGAATTTCGCTCGAAACAATCATTAGTGGCTGAGGTCAAAGACAATGAGTCGAACCCTGATTCAGAATATGATCCATAAAATATTGAAAACAGACAGATCATCGACACAGACCTCGCTGCTAATGTCGCAACTGCAACAATTCAACTAGACGAACCAATAGATCTTGAAGAGAGGGAGAGCCTCTTCCATTCACATATGTGGGTGAAGGGGACCCCATTGCATTTCATTGTTGATAGAGGTAGCCAGAAGAACCTCATCTCACCTGAGGTCGTCAAACAGTTGGGGTTGGTGAAAACACCACACCCACATCCATACAACATTGGGTGGCTTCACCAGGGATGAGATCTTTGTGTTAGCCAACAATGCCACTTGTCCTATGTCATCCAACCATTCAAGGATGAGGTAGTGTGTGATGCTACCCCTCTTGATGTCTGCGATGTTTTTTTGGGCCAACCATATATGTGGAAAGATCATGTTGTTTATGAGTCTCGACCCCGTAATGTCATTATTACTCTAGGGGGTCAAATCTACAAGTTACGAGAGGTAGTTTCGACTATTGTTCCACCAAAACAGTGCCACAAGGTAATATCTCATACTGCAAAATTGATCATGTTCACACTATGTTCAAAGGATCCATAGAAGGCCACTACAGCCACTGCAGTCTCAACGCCTTCTATCCAGCAGAAGCCGATTGCAGAAGAGAAAGAATATATTGTTTCTTCACCTACAATGGTGCCTACACAATGCCCTGTCAAGCCTAGATATGATAGGTTGGTGGAACAGATTTAACCCCGCCAAAAACAGGTTTGTGACAGCCTTCCATAGACCCAACGACGCAACTTCTCCAACAAGGCACGCAACTCACCATGATTTAGATTCATAAAACACTTTTCCCTCTTCCCCGAGCACTCAATGCAATGGATACCATTGATTCCTAAGGGGGGAGGATTGATCGAGGTGGATATTGGTGGCCACCCACCTGTTCCAAATTCCAACTGGCTTATTTAGACAATTTTTAGTTCAACAGGTTTCTCTATAACGGGGACAATTCTTTGTAATTGTGGGTTCTGCACTTACGGGGCTGTCTGAAGCCCTACAGAACATCCAAGTGGATATTGGTGGCTGCCCACCTATTCCAATTGGATTATTTTGGAAGTTTTCATGTGAGTACATATTTATGTACTTCCAGGGATGTTTTGGGGATGTAAACAATTTTTTCTTGGCTTGCCATAGTTAAACTATAAACATAGTCAAATTTTGAGGACACAATGTGTATTTCTCGAAAAGACCTTTCCAATGGGCTATCACACACCTAAAACGAAGATGGTATGCAAAAGTTACGACCCAGGGAAGTTAATGTACTAACTTACCCCAACGGGGTCCACATGAATTTTGGCTCTTCATCTCCTAGGGTTAGGTTTTTGTATGTCTAGAGTTTTTGCATTCATGTTTATCATAAAAGGCCTTCAGAGCCCCATTATAATCATCTTCTTGCGAATGAGCATAGTCATGACATCTCTTCTCAGAGATAAAACGACCACCATTCTAGCAAGTCTTGCACTCTGTATTTTTACAGTCTTTGTACATTTATTTCATTAATAGAAATAATGTATTGTTGTATTTCTCTGTTTGTGGAAATTTTTATGTGTATTTCATTGTAATATCTCTTCTTTCATTTCGTTCTGAAAATAATTTGGATCATAATTTATGAATTCTCATTTTTTATTTTCACTTCTTATAATTGAGTAGTCAAAGTATCCACCTGCTTGTCATAATCCTTGCTTATTTTTTCCCTTTCTTTAAGAAATATGGCTACTTGTCTATCATGTTCAATTTTGTTCTCATTTATTTTTTCTGTCAACTGTGCAATGATATTTTGAGAGAGATTATTTTCTTCAGTGAGATCCTTAAACTGAGATTCATGCTTCTATGTCCAACTATATTCTTATAACCTTTGTTGTTCTTGAAACTCTTTTACTATGTTCTTCTCTTTCTTTAACTGATTAGTCAATTTTCCCACAAACCATTTATTTGCATTGGAAAATGCCTCTAAATAATCAACAACTTCCTCTGCAAATTATTCATCGTTAAAATGTGCAACATTCCATAATTGGGTTACCTCTTGTGTGATTTATTCATGGTGGGCCATTTTCCTCTTTTTGGACTTTCTTCTTTCTATAATTTTGGTTCTTTCATAAAAAACATAGCTATCTAAAGCTAAGACAATATCTTGTATTGGTTGGATGCTGCTAATATCTACAAAATTTGTGCTCAATCTTCCTGGAATTGAAGTTATGGGAGTAGTATCAATAGGAACATTAACTGATATGAATGTTGTTTGAGAATATTCCATATCTGTATTGGTGTTGCATTCTATACTCACCTCAATCCTCTTGGGAGGAGTTTGGATAATTGTTCTGTTTAAATCCTCTTCTTCCGTTACATCCTTTTGTGAATCTTCAACCATCTGTGTTTCTACTGCAGAAGCATTATGATCTATTTCTGGGTCATATTTGGATGATTTATCCTTATCTTCATCGTTATCTTCCTCAATTTCTTTAATCCCATGTTTTCTGTTCTTTTCCTTAAGAAAATTTTTCTTTGTTTTAACTTGCCATTCAACGAGTTTTAAAAAATTACGACTATTTCTAATAGCCTCAACTCTCTGAGATACTTCATGAAATTTTTTGGCTATCTGGAAAATAAGATCAAAGGGATCATCTTCATGAATATATGCTTTGCTCTTGACCGCAACACAATGTTTTTTGACAACTTTTGTTAGATCTTGTTTGTTAACATCTCCTTGGGCCATCCAGATTCCCTCTAATAGATCCACTTCATTTTGAGAATGTTTTGTATTTAATAAGGTATAAATACCTAGTAAAATTGGGAAAGTAGGCCATTTCCTTTTCTGATTTTTTACCAAAGTAGTTGCAATGCTGACAATGACAATTTGATATACAATCTCTCTTAATGCTAGCATGTCCGGGACATACCTAGGTAATATATGAGGAGGTCCCCCACAACCATAAATCCTAATGTATGATAATTCTTCATCTATGCATTGTTGGGCTTGTGATATGACTGATTTTATGACGTTAATTAGATCATTTTTGCCGAATGTGTATATGCGTTTTCATGTTTTGAAGAAGTTTTTGAAGATCTTTTGTGTCAAAATGCTATGATCCACACCAGGTATGCATAATTCATGTTTTGCAACGATTTTGAGTTTAAATCAATATGTTTTTATGATCCCGGGAGACTAATTCATGTTTTGTATGTCATAGGGAAAATCCACAGCTTGTTTTTGCATCCGACACTCCGTCCAGTACTCCATCCAACACTATTACATGAAGCTAACTTAAATATTAAATTGTGGGAGCATGAAGTGGAATCTGAAAAATTCGGCACATGGGTTTTGTGCGTAGTATGCCCAATTAGGTTCCCAACAAGTTGTTTCCTGAAATTCTGAATGTATTGAGATAAGTTCGTGGTTTTCGATTCTGCATCCGATACTCCATCTGACAATCCATCTGACACTCCGTCCTTCACTAAAAATGTGGGTGATTTGGCGATTATGGTATTGGCAGCCAGTGAAGGATGAATAAAAAACATGGGTTTTTCTCGTGCTCATGGCCTCTAGCTACTGAACTCTTGACAACTCGATTTGGGTTGTTATGTGGGGCGATTATTGGCTCGCCTCATTTCTAGAAGCCACTGACAGTTAGGGCATCTTAAATGCAATTTAATTTTTTTAGAGAGGACGACCCTCCAATGGTCGACCTCTCAGCCTGTAAATATTATAAATACCACCTTAGTGGTCAGACAATAGTTAAGAAGAAGTTTAGGAATAGAGAGTTAGAGAGAAAGACAATTGTTATTGTTATTTTGCCAGAATTGTGTAAAACCTGGGTTTTTAGTTTTAATGGTGAAATCACTTTGTTGAAGTTCGTGATTCGCATCTGAAGAGTAGCCACAACTTGCTGGGGGCCCACGAGCAGTCTGGGTGAATATTTAGCTAGTTTTCTTGTGAATCTGAGTAGTGTAATTGTTATTTCTTCTATTTTCTGTATATGTGTTTTTATCTTCTTTTTATTTACTGTGTAATTGTTGTCCATAAGTTTAATTGTTTCAAGTTTCTTTTTGCAGGTTATTATGAAGGATAGTGTAATTAGAACATGACTTTTTTATTGATAGGAGAAAGCTTTCAAGCTTAGACACTAACCCTTGTATGTAATTAGAAGATAGCTAGAATTTCTACATGCTGAAATAGAGTCTAAAACATAGTTAAATCAGAGTAGAACATAGTTAATAGTTTCTTTGACAAATTTCGATGGATGGATAATTGTTAGTTTAGTTTGTATTTATAGTTTACTGATTTAATTGTTATTTAATTTTCTTATCTAGTTTGCTTAGTTATTTCTTAGTTTGATTATCTTGTTATATGCTGAAATAGAAATAGGATTTAAGATTATGTCTTTATGAGTATTTTCCCAATTGCAATTCAATTTGTTAAAATAGGATTAGTTTAATCTATTTCATGCAATTTCTTTCTTAGATCTAGGTTGCAATTTCAATTCATAGTTAGATATTGAGTTTAGTGTAGTATGAGTTTGCTTCAAGCAGTCTAGAGTGCAATTAAAATTCATAGAATAACATCTTTATATTGTTAATGGTTAATGCATGATTGAACGATCACATGGATATGAAGGATAATTGATGTTGTTTCCATAATGGCTAAGTTTTCACTGGATTGCCTAATTCACACTTTTCACTTTGCTATTGAAGTCAATATCGAGTTTATCCCTCTTGAATTATCGTTCATTGTTAAGTGCCATCGTGATATTATAAGACACCAGAGACATTCACATAACCATCAACACTACATCTGATCTTTCTTTCTTTCATAGATTAGAAGATAGTTTTCTTGGTGTTGTAGGATAGATAGTCTTGTTGTTTTGGTAGATTAAAGGATAGTTTTCTTATCATAGGTTAAAGATTAGTTGTTAATTGCTTTTACTATCATAATGCTTTCAATTTAGTAGATTTCCTTTTGTAAATTAGAAATAGTTATGAAGTTTAATTTAAGAATAGAGTTCACTTGTTTCTTAGCTTAATTAGTTGATTATTGATTAGTTTACTTGCTGTAGAAGTTATCATAGGTTAGCTAGTTTCTTTCTTACTTGTTCATTTTCTTTAATAGGGTAGTTGCTTGCTTGTTTATTTTTATTTGATAGGGTAGTTGCTCATCCATTTCCTTGCTTTGATAGGGTAGTTGCTTATTGAGTTTGTGTAGGTTAATTAAAAATAGTTTGTTGTTATTGCTTATTAGGTAGATAGTTTACTTTTTCTTATTGTTATGATTGAACTAGTTTTCTTTAAGTAGGGTTTTCATTTTCTTTCTTAGAACTATCCATCGATCCTTTGTTCAAAGGCTACTTAGGGTAAATAGTTTGAATTTCTTAGTAGGGTTTGATCAATAATAGTTTTTTATTGGATAGATTAGCCTTTAGATAGTCACTTCCTTATTTAGACTATACTACTACCAACCCTTCTACTTTGGCATATATTTTGCTACAACTCTAAATTTACTTACCTCGGGTTGACAATTTAATTGAGGGTTTTTAGTGCGTTTTTAGTGCACATAGAACACCCATCATTTTTGGCACCACTGCTGGGGAGTTGTCTCAAGGTAGGAAATAGTTAGGAATTAGATCATTTCTAAACCTTAACATTAGATTGGTGGTGGGGGAACTTTAAGATGAGAGGTAAGAACCTATGCATCTGCTATAGTAGGTTCCCCCAAAACCAATGGTAGTTTTTCTTTTTCTTTTTGTTTTCTTTCATGAACAGACCTAGCGGCCCAAAAGGTAGATACGTCAGATATTTCAACCAAGCTTCCTTCCAACCTTTTTGGGGGAAGGAACGTTCCACTCATAAAATTCTCATACCTATACCAAAAAATAGGATCTAGCTCAATTGAAAGAGATAAAAGCAGTCTCTGAAGAGACTAAGACAGGGAACACTATAGACCAAAAGTTGAAGCATCAGTAATAGTGGGACATGCGGCAAGACCACTCGAGCCCTATGTAGAACCAAAAAACACAACCTTTGTTTTCTTACCACCACCGGGAGAATGAATTTGAAGGTGACCATTAGTTTGGAAGAACTCTCTCAAATCCTAGTAGCAGCTGGGATCTCTTCTTCTCATGAAGAAAACATCTCAAAAAAAGCCAAGAACTTGAATACCTCTCCAGAAATATTAGAAGAATCAAGGTCCTATGAGCTACAAAATGATTTTCCTTGCCAAAATGCAAAGGAAGCTGAAAAATTATGGACTGCATCTAGTGGAGAGCAATCATTAAGACCTGAGATTGAGGAATTCTCAACATCCATCTTAGCAGATCCTTTATGTACTTTAGAAATAAATCATCAAGAAGAAGAGGATTTGCATAACATGATGAAGGAGAGCATAGAAATTACTATTGATGAACATCAAGATTACATTGAAATTTGATTTCAAGAGGTCATCAGGCCACAATACTATTCTCTTCTTCAACACCTTCCGATTCCAAAACAAGTAGGTTGGTTTGTTCTTCATATCCAGGTAATTGCTGCGGTAAATTTTTCAGATATGGATATGAGTATGTTTCTTATCTTTCTCCACACATGGTTATATTGGAAGAGTTATTACACTTGAATAAATATTTTCGCCTTCTTTTTAGGTAGGGTAGGGTAGTAAATAAAAGATGCATGTTGTTAGTTTAGCTTAAAGTCTAATACAACCTCATTTTACATTTTATTTTAATAAAATAACTATGACATACATGTTCCAGTGACTTGATCTCATTGATCTCATTAGTCTTTGATATTTTAGAGTGTGGTTTTTGACAAACAATTCTAGAGATTTCTGTAGGTATTTATTTCACCAGGAGTAGACAGTTTCAAGGAAATATAAAAGAAGGATTCTTATTCGAAACATTGATATACTTGAACCTTGTTGTCTGCTAAGCATCAAATGAATAATGACTTGCTGTATTTAGCCATGTTTTTGCAAAGATTTTCATCTTCTCTTTTTCTTAAGGCATTCTAAAAAGTAGTTGCTCTTGAAAATATTCACCACTATATGAGGAAGTGATACCATAACCATCAAGCTTAGAGGTCTCTTATACAGTTTTTTGAAGAAACCTGAGTAAGTGAGTAAAGTATCTTTATTACAGAGTAACAAGGAGGCATGATTAGCGGTTATTCATGGAAACATCACAATAACTTACAAAAGAAGAAAATGAGTTGAGCCTAGAGATACCTTTCTGTTCTTTCTCAATGGTACCATCCACTACACACTAAATAGCTTGATTAGATCATATCTTTAGATAGGCCATGTCCGCTTAAGTACCCCTTACATCAGGACAAACACTAAGGAATATATATAATGGAAATTCATCCTCTAATATAAATAACATCCCAATAAAAAGAAAGAAAAAATTGTTTTCAGAGTTGTCCCCCCATCTTCTTGCATAAAGCAATCTTATACTAAAATATTAAAAGATGGAGGGCCAGTCTCTGAGGGTGTAAGAGGCTAACCCGCCATGATACTGAACAGGTCTGCTGGTAGCGGGTAACGGCCTGTGGTATGACTAGGTAAACCCGTCGGAGTACTGAACAGGCTTGCTGGCAGCGAGAAATTCTACCTAGCAAGGATGATAATTTGATAAAAAATAAATAATAAATTTAAACTTGTCCTGATGTACGACATTTCTTGTAGACAAAGCTGACATGAAGTATGTGTGGTTAAACTAAGGTTAATGAACTCCATAAAATTGCCATTGGGAACTAACTCTGAGACTATCTTGAAACTCTCTTGCCTACCTCCTCTTATCTATATATAGGATCTCTTATCCCATAGGCGGGGCCATCTTTTAACCATCTCTTTAGACCAATCTATGAAATTTATCTCTACACTTAACAAACTGTAAATCTTCGGCTATTGGGAGAATTGACTGGTATCCTATATTTTTAATTGTGAGGTGTCACAATACTTAGGTGTGGGGGAGCAGTTCATGAGTTGACAAATGATAACATTGCCTAGAAGAAGTAAATCTTTGTAAAAAATTATGTGTTGTTTTCATAATACATGCTATTATATCATCAGTTATTTTATTTTTGAAATGTTAATTCCATATGTGCTATAAACTATTCTACATTTCCTTAACAAACCACTTAATTGGTTTATTTTCGTTACAAAATGCTCATTATAGAGTTATGATTACATGCCTTATAGAATATGAGATAGAGGAATGGATTGTGTGAGTACAATGGAAAAAAAAATAATAATGGAACACCCATAGCCTACCTCTGCTCCTATTCAATGTGTTCATGGTCTATGAGGAATCAATTGCCTTGGCCACAAAGCTCCCAAGAGTTGGAGACCGCTGGTTTAAACACCACCAGTTTCCAAGAGCAAGATATAATAGGGTTTTCAAACCCAAATTTCAGAACATTTCTGGAGCTAAGGGATACTCCAAAGAGTGGATAAAAGAGGAGCTAATCAACCTTCTCATAGTCATCACCATATTGATCACATGTGAAGGTAGATATTCCATCTTTAAAGCCTGCCACTTTTGATTATTATCTCACTTTCAGTTTAATAAGCCGCTCAATTTTCCTTTTACTTTTTAAAGAGTCTTGAGAGGATGTCTTCCCAAGTGAGGAAGAATGTAACCAATCCCCATAACAACCTATTTCACCACGTCCTTATCAAACTGCTTGTCTTAGTCGAGTTGGAAAAATAGGGGAAAATGTGGGATGAGTTCATTTACCAATTTGAAAAACCTCATCTTACAATCAAGACTAGCAAGAAGACTTTTGATCTAGGGACTGTTACTCCACCCAAAACCTCATGCTCAAGCTATTCCTCTACCAGACCAAAATTCCAAGAAACTTGTTGATACCCCTACAACGTCATCGGGAAAGAAGACCAAGAAGCCTATTGCTAACCCCCCTCTAAAAACAATAAATACCTATTGCTAATTCATGGCATGAGGACGTGCCATATATTCGGTCTGGAGGGGAGTTTCCTGAGCTAAAAAATGCTAAGAACTACCCATTTGTATAGCAAACCCATGAGAATAGGAAGTAGGATTTCTGTCAAAATTTTGTCATATTGTCTTTTTTTACAATGTCTTGGGATATTATATCAACAGTTGTTTGTATTGGTATGCTAAATTATATACTGCTGACATCATTGTGTGTATTATAAGCTTACTGTTCATTTTTATGTTTATGATATAGAAGATTGCTTATACTTAACTACTCTCTGTGACAAATACAGAGCGATAACAACTGTTAAATACTTACTGCCATCTGTATTACAAGCTTATGAAAAGAGGAACATTTGTTTGAATTGTTACAGATCGATGATAGGCAATAAAAATTCTCCTGTTCACCATGCCTACCAATAAAAACCAAGCCTTTTGTTAGTATCTGTCAGTTTTGTCAGTCACCAGTGATCAAATCTACTCTTTCATGTGATTGATAGGGTTATTAGGTCAAATTGTTATATTTTCAAAATAAAATTATCATCAAATACAATTTGACATATATTGGTTGTAAAATGGTCATTGGTGTGTCTAGGTGTCATTACTACTCCCTCCACTCATCCAAGGCCATAAATTTTCATCATGGTCATGTCGTCATTCATTGTCATAAATTTTCAATTGATTATCTTGGTCAAAGTTCTACTTCAAAATTGGTTTATGAATTAAGGAAGATGAATTTGACAAATGTGAAAGAGGTTTTTGTCAATAATAGACCAAGAAACAAAAACCTCCTTCATTTTATGCACCAGTGTTATAATTTGGGAGAAATTTCCCAAATACAATCGTTGTAAGAGGGTTTCTGCACATTTGGACAACTTGACTTCAAGACAGTTTTTCAGAGGTTTGGAGAAGGCATTTGCAGTTCTCGATGGTTCCATTGTGTAGCAGACATTATAAAATTTCCAACCATACCACTTTCAGCCCAAAAATCCTTTGGGAAGGCCTCCAAAAGCCCTCTCAAAGACCAAGTTGCGCTTATGCTAAGAGCACGTTGCGCTTCTGCAAGTTTTGAGTAACCAACTTCAAGTTGGGATTATGAAAAAATGGAAAATAAAATTTTAAACCTGGAGGAGGTTTTTGTTCATAACATACCAAAACACAATAATCTCTCTCATTTTTTGAATATACATTATGGTTTGGGATATATTCAATCATCTTAGAGGCCTAGTTTTTCAGAAAATAAAACACTTTGTTTTTCCTGTTTTAGTCATGTTTTATTTTCATGTTTTCCTAACAACTGGAAGTGAATTTTAGAAAAAAAAGAGAGGATTTTATCAAGGACATATTCAAAAACAAAATCCTCTCTCAGTTTTTACACAAGATTTATTGTCTTGTATTTA
>JZKD02S1812502.1:4630-14846 GCA_000966675.3 Picea glauca | reverse complement strand
AGAATGTAATAGGTTCCAAATGGGTGTTCAAAAATAAAATGAATGAAAAATGACAAGTTGTTAGAAATAAAGCCAGATTGGTCTGTAAAGGGTATGCACAAGTTGAAGGTCAAGATTTTGATGAAACTTTTGCACCAGTGGAAAGATTGGAAGCTATCATAATGTTTCTTGCATATTCATGTCATAAGAACTTTAAAGTGTATTAGATGGATGTTAAGTCAACATTTCTTAATGGAGATTTAGAGGAAGAAGTATACATGGAGCAACCTAAAGGATTCACATTGACAGATAATCCTAACTATGCTTGTAAGCTGAAGAAATCTCTATATGTACTGAAACAAGCACCACAATCTTGGTATTATAGACTGGAAAAATTCTTACAAGACAAAGGATTCAAGAAAGGTACTGCTGACAACAATCTCTACATTAAGTCTGAAGGTGATAATTTATTAGTTGTTTTGGTTTATGTAGATGATATTATTTTTGGTTGTACTAATGAACCCTCTGTCTTGTGGTTTGCTAACTCTATGCAAATAGAGTTTGAGATGTCCATGATAGGAGAACTATCATACTTTCCTGGATTACAAGTTAAACAAAGTTCTGCAGGAATATTTATCTCACAAGAAAAATATTTGAAAGAGATGTTGAAGAAATTTCAGATGGAAGATTCTTCTCCTGTTAGTACACCTATGGTGGTTGGTTGCAAGCTCAGTAAAGATGATATTTCACCCGATGTTGATCAAAGGACATACTGATCAATGATAGGCAGTCTTCTATACATCACAGCTTCCCGTCCTAATATAATGCAAGCTGCTGGAATGGTAGGTCACTATTAGTCTGTTCCTAAACAAATTCATCTAGTAGAGTTAACAAGAATATTCAAGTACTTGAAGGGAACAATGAATTACGGTTTGTCGTATCCCAGAAATCAGAATTTTCAGTTAACTGCTTATTCAGATGTTGATTGGGAAAACTATGTTGATGAGAGAAAAAACACTAGTGGAGGAGCATTCTTCTTGGGTGACTCATTAGTAGCATGGCTTAGTAAAAAGAAAGGATCCATTTCATTATCAACTACAAAGGCAGAATACATTGCTGCGGCTACTTGTTGCACACAAATTTTATGGATGATACAAACTCTTGCAGATTTGAAGGTAACTTACACTGATCCTATTTCACTTCATTGTGATAACACCAGTGCCATTAGTCTCTCTAAGAATCCTGTACTTCATTCAAAATCTAAGCACATACCAATAAAATAACATTTTCTTAGAGAACAAGTTACAAACAGAATTGTTCAGGTGAATTATATACCTTCCATAGAACAGATAGCTGATATTTTTACTAAACTGTTAGCAACGACACCTTTTGGATATCTTCGCCAAAATTTGGGCATGATATCACTGTCAAACTAAGAGGGTCCATATTGTCAAGGGGAGTTTGTGTTGGTTGAATATTTGATACCCTCGACATGTACTACAACAGCTCAGGGGGAGCGTGTTTCTTCTTTGACATTGATGTCAAAGGGGGAGAAAGGATGGTAAATAAGTTGGATGTTCTTCAAGGGGTTTCCATCAATGCCAAAGGGGGATATTGTTGGCATGTTCTCAGACAGAGGCAGAGTATGCATGTTTTTCATTGATGGCAAAGATCAACACGATCAATAGAGCGATGATAATATGGAAATGGAAAGATAAACTATGAAGAGAAACGATGGTCGTTGGATCTCATTCAGAATCCTCGATGACCATCAGATATGAATTCATATAGGAGTAACGTGTAGTAGAAGAGAACATATCTCAGGCGTTAGATCTGAGCTCGAAGAGAACAGATCTCAGGCTAGATTTTTATTGCTTAATGTATATTTTTTGGATTTTTGAAAAACTATTTTAAAACTAGCTTAATCTATACAATAAATACTATCAAAGACTAAAAATGTAAAATAAGACATATTGAAAATAAGCAAAAGGGGACCTATTAGTATTCATCTAAGTTTTAGAAATAATGGGGGGTTAGGCTCAACAAATGTTGACATACTCAGCGAAACATTTGTCTCTATCTGACTGTACCTAAAAACCTTATACGCACGAAATGTTAGAATTAATTCTCATAATTGTAAGAATAGACTTCTTAATTTGTGGGTACCACCAATGTCCAAGTATTAAAGATATTCTCATCAAAGCAATTAGTAGGAGACTTACAGATTGCATCTTTGAATGGACCTTTGAAGTTAATTTTCTTTAGATTTAGTCCAAAAATTGGTACAAGGTGTGACCTATGGATTTTACCTTGAGTAAGTAAGCATTTGTGGTCATTTGTTCCTTGTCTCTCTTTGACCCGGAATTGCTTCGCTTCCCGCAAGCGTCCATATCCCTAACAGAGATGCCTTAGTATCATACATGCATGACCATGCTACCGGAAAGCATCCATAGCCCTGGCGATTTTACTTGTTATTCCCACACAAATTAGTGCTTTCAACTTCCTTATTTATTTAGGTGCACCCTTAATGATTTAAATATATGTATTACATAAGCAATTGGATGCTTAAGGAAGTGGGGTGATACGAGAGTTAATTAGATTTGCTTGGCAGTCTACTCACTTACATGGTTCATCTTCAGGTCTTCCTTCGACCAATTATTTTTATAATATTTAAGGTGTGAAATGAGAAGCTCAAAAGACATAATATGCAATAAAACTGAGATGCAATATGCATATAAACATGAAATCTTGGTAGTAGAGGAGTTCCACCACTAAAATAAATTTTCTTCCAAATCGTGATACTTTATATAAATGATTTGAATGTGATGCTTTTCAATTGTAGGCATCTATATAATATAACCCAGAACGTGTCGATCATTATTGAGGATAGCAAACCTTTTATTGTTTCAAAATAAGAGACCCTGAAATTACCAAAATAAAAAATAAAAAATAAAACCTATTTACATATTTTACAATTTTGTCAATTTTTATGAGAAGTAATTTTTAAGAACATGGTCATTCATTGGGATAATTTATTTCTTTCCTTATAGTGTTTGAAGGATGAATGTAGAAGGGCCAATATTTTCAACAATTTGAAATGGGCCAAGCCATAATTTTTTAAATTTATCTATTTTTTCTCTTCGTGACCTTTGTCCCATTTTAACACTAAATCATCAATCTCAAAGTTTTTATTGCTAATTGAATGTTTATCGAACCATTTCTTTATTATTCTTTGGTGTTCATAGAAAATGTGTCTAGATTATATCTTTATTCCTCTATTTTTAATAATTCCTCTATTCATTCTTGCATTTTGGGGCAAGGATCCTCTCTGGCAGATTGAGCCAATTGAAGGGAAGGTAGAGCTACATCAGTTGGTAAGATTGCCTCCTTTTTGTAGACAAGGAAATAAGGGGAATTTCCTAATGCAACTTTGGGTGTGATTATTTCAAGCCATAATGCTGATGAAAGTGATGTTAGGTACCCAAAGCTTGAGATGAGAAAATTATTGCAGAATGGTGGCCGACTCCTAGGTGGCATCTTTTGGAATTGTATCTTTCCATTTAACTAATACGTCCTTGATGGTGCGCTGGATGAAACCAAATGGAACCTTCTTCATCCAACTTAGGGATATTGGTTTGAGTTTGGAACTTTGTTCCAATCACTTTATTTAAGCACAAGACATGAAAAACATGATGGGTCTTAGAATGACTGGGCATATCTAACCGATAGGCCACAAGCCCCACTCGCTTGAGAACGATATAAGGACCATAAATTTGGGGGCAAGTTTATGGCATTGTTGAAATTTGAGTGAAGTATGCTTATAAGGTTACAAATGAAGAAACACCTAGTCCCCTTCAACAAATTGATGCTCAAAACCACCTTGATTGATTTGTTGCTTCATGCGATTCTGAGCCATGACCATATTTTCTTTGAGGGAACGAAGAATTTCCTCTCAGACTGTAATATTTTTGTTAACCTACTGAACCTTCGAGACACCTGGAATGTATGAGAGAACCAACAATGTATTTTTTCCATACACTACTTCAAAAGGAGTCACGTGAGTAGTTGTATGGTAAGAGGCGTTGTACCACCATTCAGCTAGGGGTAACAATTGAGCCCACTGATTTTGTTGGTGAGATGCAAAACACCGCAAATATGTTTACAAACACTTGTTTACAAATTCAGTTTGGCCATCATTCTGGGGATGATAGGTGGTGCTGAGATGCAATTGGGTTCCCTAGAGCTTGAACAATTCTTGCCAGAAATTATTGGTGAAATTTGGATCTCTGTCCGAGACAATAGAATGAGGCATGCCATGAATTTTGAAGATATTATCCATAAAATTTTAGCCACTTTGGATGCAGTGAATGGGTCGTGAAGAGATAAAAATGAGAATATTTTTAAAGGAGCTCGACTACCATAATGATGACTGACTTATTGCCTGATTTAGGTAATCCAATATTGAAATCCATATAAATGTCCCTGCAAATAGCAGCGGGAATTGGAAGTGGTTGGATTGTGCTGGGGGATTTGACTGTTTCTCCCTTGTTTTGATATACATCACATTAAACCAAAAATGTGTGGATGTCCTATGTCATACCATCCTAGAAAAATGAATGTTTGACCCTTTCATAGGTTTTGGTAAACCTTGAATGCGCAATTGTGGATGAAGCATAAATCTCAACAAGCATCATGGATTTAAGTTGAGAGTGTTTTCTTAAATACAAATGGCCTTTGTAGCGAAGCTGTTCATTGTGCCAGGTGTACCCTAGAGAAGTTGGAGAATGGTGTTGCAATTGTTGGATCAAGCAAGAGAGTTTGGGGTCTTGCAACTATTCTTGGTGAACAACTTGGAACCAATCTGGTACAATGAAAGAGAGGGAAAAGAGGGACCCTTATTCTTCATACTTCCTATAAAGAGTGTCAACAACCACATTTTATTTTCCATTCTTGTAAATGATCTCATAATCATATTGAAATAGCTTGGTCACCCATTTTTGTTGCTCCGGGGATGAAATTCATTGTTCTAGAAAATACTTGAGGCTTTGATGATCAATTTTGATTTGAAAGTGTTTCCCCAGGAGATAAGGACACCAATTATCCATGACATGAGGAATAACCAACATTTCCTTTTCACATATTGATTGGCCCAAATGTATCTCCAAAAAGTGTTTGCTATTGAAGGCCAAAGGCTCGCAATATATCATAAGGACTGCCCCAATTCCTTTCCATGAAGCATCACATTCTTGGACAAAAGTCTTTGTGAGGTCGGGAAGGGCCAAGAATGAAGTCTTGCACATAGCCTCTTTCAAGGTGTGGAAGGATTGATCACTGGCTGGAGTTGAAGTGAAAGCATTATTTTTAAGGAAAGCAATGAGAGGTGGAACAATTTTTCCATAATTTTGAACAAACTTGCGATAATACCCTATTAAACCCAGAAAGCCACACAATGTATTAAGAGTTTTGAGGAGAGGCAAATCCTTCATAACTTCAATTTTCTTAGGATCCACCCGTAAACCCTCCTTACCGACAATATAACCCATGTACTCCACTTTAGAGGATGCAAAGGTACATTTAGACTCTTTGAGGAAAAGTATGTGTTGAGAGAGTAGATGGGGAATTTAATCCACATGGGCTATATGGGATTCCCAAGTTTTACTATAGATGAGAATATAATCAAAGACAACTCAGACAAAATGACGAAGGAATGAACAAAATACATGATTCATGAGAGTTTAGAAAGTGGAGGGATAATTACACAAGCCAAAAGGCATGACCAAGAACTCATAACGACCCTCATGAATTCTAAAAACAGTCTTGGGAATGTCTTCCTCTTTCATATGTATATTGTGGTAGCCAGAACAATGATCAAATTTAGTAAAGTACTGAGCACTGCTCAACTCATCCAACAGGTCATTAATGAAGGGAATGAGAAATTTGTATTTGATGGTGAGTTTCTTGAGGGCACAAAAGTTAGGGAACATGTGACAAGTGACTTCTTTATCGAGTACCATGACCATAGGAGAGGAATAGCGGCTGTTACTAGGATGGATAACAACAACTTCAAGAAAATATTGAACAATTTTATCAATTTAATTATTCTGGGAAAATCGATGATGATAAAGGAGAAAATTTGGAGGGAGGCTACCTGGTTATAGAGGAATGGAATGATCATGAACACTAAGGGAAGGGGGAAGTACATGGGGAGTGGAAAAAATGTCTTGGTGTTTGGAGAGGACATATTGGAAGTCAGGGTGCACATAGGGTGTCTCGACTGCTTGAATGGAATGGAATTGGGAAATAATTACTGAATGAACTTTTTTGAGGAGCTTTGGCATTTGATGGGAACTGATGATCTCAGGGGAGCCTGCAGTGATTCATTGGAACTTATACTATCGCCCCTCCTATTGGAATTGCATGGTTAATTCCATAAAATCCACGAGGATGGGTCCCATAGTGTGTAACCATTCAACACAGAGCACAATGTCACAAACACCCATGTTAATAGAAAACATATGAGAGTTCAGGTGGTACTAACCAATTTGTAGGAGCACATTTTCACAACACCTGCCAAATTTCATGGAACCACCATTGGAAATCATGATTTGAAAATTGTTGACAACACAAATATAGGAATTGATTTCTTGGGCAATGCAACGATGAATAAAATTATGGGTGCTGCCACTATCAATGAGGATGATGACTTTCCTGTGCTTAATGCAACAAATGAGCTTGATGGTTTGGGGAGAAGAGAAGCCAGTAAGGGTGTGTAGTGAAATCAATGGTTCAAATTATGGTAGATCAAAGGATGGATTATGAGCATTAGATTGGGGTAGGTATTCCAATGGGGGAAAATTCGGATCTTGAGAGGAGTGGCAGAAGGGGTAGGATTGGTAGGTTGAGTGCGGGGAATAAAGGAGGGTTTTTGATTATGGGTAGAGACAATCTATTGGGCTTCCCAGAATCCTCGAGTAGCTTCCAACCAAGTTTGAGGGTGATCCATTAGGACATGTGCATGGATTTCATACTTAAGGCCACTGATAAAGCATTCCTTGAAGAAGGCATCTGACATGCCCTCCATTCATAAAGACAAGTGATCAAATGAAGATATAAATTCTTCCACTGTGCTAGATTGTTTCAACCTGGTCAGACGACCTAGATAGTGGGTGTAAGTGTCAAAGTGTTCATAAATCTCTGCAAAAAAATGTGTCCAAGAAACATACCCTTGGCATGTCTTTCTACACCATTGCCACAATTTCTAGTGTTCATGATCCAGATAGAGGACACCATAACAAAGTTTGTCCAGTTGATCAGTAATGACATGAAAGGAGAAATAATGTTCCTTTTGAGTGACCCATCATGTGGGATATGAGCCATCAAATTTGTAAACCTCAACTCTGGGAATACGAGAGTCATGATGAAGGGAGTTGGAATGAAAGGCAATATTATGGGAAGAGTCCTCACCTTCATAGTGTGAAGGTTGTTCCTAGGAGGGAGAGAAATGGGACTATTTTAACCATTGGTTGAGGGTGGTGGTGAGGGAGGCCAATTCACCCTTAACATATGCAAATTCACCCGTAACTTGGCCTCTAAGGTTTCCAATTTGGAATTGGTGGAAGAAATTTTAGAGGCCACTCTCTAGATGTTCTCCCTGTGTTGTTTGGATTATTATTGCAAGTGAAGGAGTTCTTGGTTGCGAGTGGTGGCCATTTGGGAATGAGGGGTTCCTGGGAGGGGTAGTGGATCCATGGAAAAAAATATGGAGAAATGATATATATGACTATGATCATGGTGAAAAGAGGAATGTAATGGGGTAGGTGTCAAATCAGGGTGTTGGGAAGAGGTTGATTCCATGAGAAAAAAAGATTAAAAATGATAGGTACCATTGCAATCAGGGTGAACAGAGGAATCCAATGGGATAGGTCTCAAACAATGATGCATGTAGGACCCATCATTTATTTTTACTCCAGTGGATTTATACTCTGATCTGAATAATATTGCAGTGTTGAAATGCCCAAATTCTTAATAGTAAAAAATGTGTAGTAAATTCACAACGAGATTGCAGGAGGCAAGGTTGCATGATCAAAATATCATGTTTGTGCCTTGTCTGGTGTGTTCCCCTAGGTTAGGGTTTCCAAGGTGCCTATGGACAATGGTTTTACCTGTGGTATAACTCTCTGATATACATGTGGGGTCGAACAATAGTACTCGAACCAATGTCTCAAGGACCAACTAAGGAGGCTCGACCGTACCATTAGCCATACTATCTGATTACCCAATTACTAGAGAGTATATTCCTGAGTGTTTTTCTCGATGTCACTGTAGAATTTAGGTGGTCGATCAAATGATCTAGGGATGGTTTCAGAAGACCTAGGGGACTCTTGATATACCCGACGGTACATAAGAGTGATGGCCATGTACATATTATGTTTTATGCCGTACTACTCGAAGGGTACCAACATGTGTTACAAAGGTTTCCAACAATTCAAAACTCTAGTTTCTAGACAACCCTGTGAAACTGTTTGTATTTCAAGATGTGCTAGACATTTCTCTTTTGTAGTCAATAACAATCTCTAGCGCTAACACCTCATACTCTTATTGATACTAATTATGTATTCTAAAAAACATTATAGAGGAAGATATTTCTAGAAGCAGAAGCTTCTATTAGGTCTTATTACATTGACTTATTCACATTATTAAATAGGCCTTATTAACTAATGTCTTCCTTTATTACATGGAAAATATATTAATCTACCTACGTGAGGGGTTAGGGAGGTTAGGTCCCTAACAAGTGACTTGTGCCAATTTATGTGATTTTCATCAATGGTTCTTTTAATGATCGAGAGAAGGTTTTTATTGGTTGATTCTACCAGACTGATCCCTTGTGAATAATAGTTGGCATAATATCATATTTTAATATCCTTCTCTAAAGAAAATTCAATTAAATTTTATCGAAGGAAAATAAGAAGCATTATTGAATACCAGAGTGTTAGGAGCACCAAACCTTTTGATAATAAATTGCTTGATAAAATATATCACCTGATCCTAATTTACATTTTTTAAGGGAATGGCCTCTGTCCACCTGGTGAAATAATCCATAGTTGTCAAGATGTATTTGTGTAGTCGTGATGGTTTTTGGGTTATTTCTCTGATGATGTCCAATCCCCATTGCTCAAATGGTCCATCGGTTGTTACATGTTGCAATGAGAGTGTATGTTTCTTCTCTCTTCTAGCAACAGTTTGGAAAAAAATGCATTTTCTAACATATGCATGGGCATCCTTAAATAGAGTCGGTGAGCAATAAATTTCTCGCAAAATTTTATGAGCAGTTGTGTATCCATTAAAATTTCCTCCTGCAGGACCATCATGAAAATAAGATAATACTTTGTCAACATTTGATTTTTATAAACATCTTAACAAAACAAAATCATGATTTTTCCTAAATAAGACTCCATAAATTAATTGATAGTGTGTATATTTCAATCGTCACACTCGTTTCTTTTTGGACTCAAAATGGAGAGGATAAAAACCATGAGTGAGAACAAAGTTGAGATATTTATACCATGAATCAGAGGAATTGGAAGTAAAGTAAATCTCATTATTTTGTACTTTTGAATATTTTTCTTCTACAAGTTTATTTTCATTTTTTACATCCATCGATTATGTGGCTAATCTGCATAGGTTCAAGCCTCTAATGATTTTGGAAGTTCTAATTTCCAAATCATATTCTTGAAAGGTAGTCATCCAATTCACTCTTTTGTCTCAAAGATCTTTCTACACAAGTAAATTTCAAACTGAAGGGAATGGGACAATCACTTTCCTGTGTGATTTTAAGAGGAAAGGCCTAAAGTGTTTGACAACCTTGAATACTACAAAGGCATGTTTTTCTACTTTTGAATAGTTCAATTATGCGCCTTGAAAACCTATAGTCATAAAACAAAATAGGAATTTCAGTGTCTTGATCATTTTTCTGAGTAAGGACAAGAGTAAAAGAAAAATATGAGGCAAACATATATAGAGTAAAATCCTTGTTGAAATTGGGATAGATAAAGCTAGGGATTTCACAATTGCTTCTTTTATTGCTTTAAATGAATCTCTTTAATCGTTGTTCCATTTGAAAAAAACATCCTTTTTAATCATATTCTGTAACGGTTTCACTGTTTAAGCAAAACTAGGCACAAATGTCTAACAAAATTGATTTATCCTAAGAAAGATTGCATTGTTTTATTACTATTGG
>JZKD02S1812491.1:61878-82945 GCA_000966675.3 Picea glauca | reverse complement strand
AAAGTGGGCAAAGTGACCTAGAAGATGTTTTTAAGGAAGCTACTTGGAGAGTATAAATAAGAGGCAAGGCTCTCTAATTTTAGATCACACTTGAGCATATTGAATATCTATAGGTGTCTGAGGTAACCAAAGGATATCTAAGCCGAATTTTAGAAGGAAAGTGAAGAAAAGAAGGTTGGAATTCAAGGGAGCTCTTCCAGAGAATAAGTCTTTGCTCCATCCTAACGAAGAATACTGGATGTTGAGCCTAGCCCCAAGGGCCCCTGGTGCTATTTCTTCTTACTCTTCTCAGTGGGATCTTTGGGAAATCCGTATGGACCCTCTTAACTTTTCAAATTGGAGGAAGGCACTTCATTAACACGCTCTATTTTTTATGGATCTTCTAAAGGGAATCCAAGGGCGGCAGGAGGGGGTAGGGTTCTCCTAAGCCCAGATGAAACAACTGAATTTACTCTCTCTTGGGGAATTGGAGATGACACCAACAATATCGTTGAAGCTCTCGCACTTTGGCAAGGAATCTATCAAGTTTTGGCTATGAAAGTTAAAGAGGTTATTGTTTTTGGAGACTCCTGTGTGATCATCCAGGATTTAAACACCCATTCCCTCCCCCACAACATGAGGCTCTGAAAACTAATCTGAAAAATCATGATTTTACTCCCTGCCTTTCACAAAATCAAATTATTTCACATTTTGCGGGATATGAATGGAGAAGCAGATAAAGCAGCTAACAAAGAAACCCGATTGAGCAAAAGGACCTTGTGTATCAATGGAAATACCCAAAGTTTTAATATCCCCTAGCATTGTTGGCTTATTAGAAAGATGTTGTCCTCAAAAGTCAAGGGATCGTACATGTATGGCTAAATCGCAAGGCAGGGACGATAAGATGACCTTGGAACTAACTATGTTGATCTAGCAAATAGGACTGGAAATAAATGCCTTCTTTATCATTTTAAATATGTTTCTACAAACAAGGCAAGAAATTCATGATATACATGTGCCACTGGTTACCACTGCTTTTTAATAGAATCCATAAATTTTTCTGTTAATTTTTTTTTATCATAATCAATCAACTAATTATTGTAATGTGTCATAAAAGAAAAACATTAACTTGAATATACAACAAGTATACTAAAATTGTCAAAAAAAAAAGAAAAACATGCTCACTCTCCAATATAAAGTGTTTGTGGTTGGTAAACTAACACAAAATAATGAAAAGAAAATCATCAAAATATGTACTCTTTGCTTCAATTTATTAATTGAAAGTAAACGCATTTTTTTGGCAATAATAGAAAACTATAATTAAATATTTAAAAAATAAATTAAAATCGTCGTGAAAATATATACTTTTGTTTTTTATATGAGTATTATCTACCACACATTTAGAACAATTTGTATCGATATTGTGAGACTTGACATAATGATATTTAATTTTATATCTTTATAATAATATTTAATCTTCTATGTTTAATTTTTAAAAATAAAAATAATAATTTGAACGACAATTATATTATTAATAAAAAAAAGCTGAAATATTAATTTAGTTGAAACAAATTATTTTCTCATATTATGAATATTTAAAAGAGAAAATGTTTATTAAAATTAAAGATAATAATTTGAATGAAAATTATTAATAAAAATGAATTGAAATGTTACACATTTTCTATAAATACTAATTTGATTGAAATAAATTATTTTCTCATATTTTAAACATTTAAAAGAGAAAAATCTTCATAATGAATATCCTCATTTAACTAATCTAATGAATATCCTCATTTAACTAATCCAAGAACACCATGAAACTAACACACTTAAACAGAGTACCAACTTCTTGTAAATTTGAGATGTGACTAGAAAGGCACGGGTTGAAGGAGGTTTCTTATTACAAAACTCTTTGTTTCAATGTTGGAAATGCTGTAGCCATCTCGGTATTTGTACCCATGATGGAAAAGTCTGCTGATGTCAAAAGTAGGTTTCTTGCAACACATAGGAACATTGTCGTCTGGTTTCAGAAGCTCCCAATTTAATTCTTTAATTACGTCACTGATCATGGCGTTGATATGATTGAGAGCATCTTCCTCGGTTGCTCCAGGATTGTCTTTCATGTAACAAGATATACTAGAAGATTCTTCTCCACGGGCCCTGTCGGCCTACATTCACCATGCCAATATCATCATCCCATTTAATACATGGAATACAAATGGCAACCTGGAATAAAAAATGTCTTGCAATTTCTTTTGACAGGGAGTACCTTGTAGCACCGTGTATCACCCCGTAATCGAAGAATGGCAGATGCCAAGTCATTGAGCTTCTATGGAAAGTCAACTTCCTTGAGGATGTGAGGAGGAAAGGGGATGTCCATTGTGAGCATGGATTGTAATGCTTCTCATCTCTCCCTCTGTCTCACTGGGAGAGCATGCAAACTGCCCATTTTGATCTTTGAAATGTTTCAAAACGTCTGCAATCAAAAGATATTCTTTTATTAATCTTAAACGGCAGTTTGGACATCATTCTGAAAGAAATTCAAGGAATGATTTATTAATAAAATGTGGATATATACCGGCAGAGACCGGGTATCCGTGTAGTCGAAGAGTTCGAAGCCCCAAGGCAGTTGAGTTGATATCAGGAACAACACTTTGTACCCCACATCCAATGCCCTTTTGGTTCCAATAACTGCATGTCAAAATAATGTGTCGTTATAATCATGTGTATTTCTTATGTAAGCATAAACTAGCACAGCCACATAATTGTAACTGATCAACTTCGAAAGGTTGATAAAATGAAAAGAATTCTTAAAAGAATATATTAAATTTTATTATTGATTAACAAATAAACTGTTGAGCTTCATTTATTTGCTGTTAATATTTTAATTTTTGTTAATCACAGTTAGCTATCAAAGTAATTTTTAAATATAATCAGGTAAATGTAAAAAAGTAAAACATAAAAGGATGTCTTTATAATAGCTAGAAAGTTAATGATTGAAATCACAACCATTTATTTTGTGTGACTACTAAGAATATTCCAGCCATATTTAATCCTTTCCATAGAAAACTTATTAAACACTAAACCCCTATTAAATCTACCCATTGTCAATAAGTGTACACCTTTCGGCGTAATAAATAATGGTGACTAACCTATAAACATAATCAAGAGCTAATTTGATCTCATTTCTGAAATGCCTGTCGATACCCAAACGTTCAACGCTATCGACCATCCACAGGCGTGGAATGAGATCATTGAGGGGACTGAATTCTCCGTCTTGCAATGACATTGAATTGAACATCTTCTTTACTTCATCAATCAGTCTCTCAGCCCGTTCCCGGTAAGCAGGTTCCTAACCATGTCCATAAAATACGGTAAATTGGAGGAGAATATTAGTGTATATATTCTAAACGTAGAAGGATTATGCAAAAGAATAAAATTAAAGCGAATTACCCCATAAGGCGTTGATAGAAAGTGAATGATATCATCGTTCCAGAGGTTGGGATGATAACCGCCCGTACGTCTTTGTACATTTTCATCAGATACGGTCGAGCTCATGCTCATGGCAGGCATGGCAGATTTACCTCGCCTAGACATTCCAAGAGTTGGGATTGTTGTACAGAAGGTTCCAAGAGTTGGGATTGTTCTACAGAAAGGCTTAAGCTTATCAGTAGAACTGATCGACGATTTAGAGGCCAACGGGACGATAGATAACATATCCATTCCTGCTCGCTATAATATGATAGGTTTTGTCCTATGGAAGAATTCGAATTAACGAACTAAAATCCATACGGTAGAACCCTGTCACTGCCGTTCCGTTTATATAGAGCTTTACGCCCAGGCAGGATACTCAGTTTTTGTTTTTTTCTCCGAAATGTTCGATCACCTAATCAGCTGCTCAAGCATCACCTAACCTAATAACTCCTTTCTTTCGCCTTCTCTGATTAGTCATCTCCCACTGACCTGTTTTACTTCCTGTGTCCTTCAGACTTTGTTTTGAGCTCCCCTACAGACTGTTCTCCCCCTATCTTATCGTTTTTTTCTTCTACTGGGCCGACAGATAGATCACTCAGCCTTTTAAGATGGATCCGCTGACAAATCCACTGGTTCAGCCCTCTAATGAACTTATTTGGAAACAGGTGGGCCTGTTTGACAAACTAGACTCCCTTGAATCTAAGCGCCAGTTTTTTCCCTCCAAGCCTTCCTTTTCAAACTTTTCCACTGTTCCCGCCGTGAACCCTGACGAAAATGCCTCTCCCCGACAGTCGTTTCCTCCTGCATCGAAGCCTGATCCACCTGTCCCTGACAGGTGCCTTCCCGAAACACTCTCCTTTCCCCATCAGGCTCGGTTTGGTCCTCGTAAAGATGATTCTACCCATCGTAAAACCTCCTGTGGTCCGAAAGTATGGAAATCTAACAAAAGATCAAAGCGACTGGTTCTGGGGGACGGTGTGTGTTTTGAAAATCTTGTTATGATGTCTACCTGCACTCTGGTGGGACGTCTCTCTTACAAATACCTGAGCCATCAACCACTGGATGACTGGTTAAAAAGCAAGTGGTTTCCTGTTTTGGGCTACTTGCCACAAGTCCAGTTCCTCAAAAAAGGCTGGCTTTGCTTTCACTGTAAGTCCCCAGAAGATGCCACCCTTCTACTCTCTACTTTGTGGGTCTTCGGAGGGAGCAGCCTAATGCTTAAGCATTGGAGATTAGCCTTCAACCCAGACACGGAGTATTTTCAACTCAGACACCTTTGGGTTCTTCTCCCAGGTCTCCCGCTACATCTCTGGAACGAAGAAGCATTGACTGCGATCGGAAACTCCCTGGGGACGTTCATTGCTCATGATACACAACTGCTCAGTGGTTCTTTTAGAAAAATGGGAAGAGTGCTAGTTGAGATTGACATCACTTCCGGCCTTTCAGAGACTTTGGAGATCGACTGGAGAGGGAAGAAACATTTTCAAAAATTGGACTACCTCGGACTCCCATTCCGATCCAACCTCTGCCGAGAAACTGGCCACCTCCGCCGAGATTGCCCGAGTAAGTCATCTTTCGAATCCTCTGAAGAAAGCGATCTTTTTCACCACCCCCCTGACTATATGGAGGCAGACCCTTCCATGGTCTACCTTGATTCGCCTCTCCGCCCAGCCCTCCAACCATTGTTGGGGCAACCTGATGAACCGCTGATCAAACTGAACCTTCTCTGTCCCTCCCTACTTAGATCACTTTCTGAAGTCGAGAAGGCCTCCTTATCTGACTTCCCCTGGCTCTTGGCCTCTCGTATTGATATTTTCTCCTCACCTGATGTCGAGGCTACTCTCCCCACAGGCCTACCAAACCCTCTGGATCATTGCCTACATCCTTCGCCGGGTCCACCAAAAATCTTGATTTTTTCCCTTGACGAGAACAACCTTCTCCCTCCTCACCTGGCCAAGCTGCTTCAGCCTTCCTCCTCTTCCTTGGATAGGCCGCAAGATAGACCGACCAACTCCTTACCTCTAGTTGCTTCCCCTCCATTGCCTCCAGGTTTTAGTCAATTGGAGGAGGACGACGTAAGCTTACTAGAGGCGTTGAACTCCTCGGCTTCTCCTAGATTTCTCCTGAGTAACCTCTCCCAGTTACCTATGTACCGTGGAAAAGAGCTCCTTATTCCAGCCACTGAGCCGGGTCCTTCTTCTTCGCTTCCCTCCGACAAAGTCACTAAAGCCCTAGCTTGGTCGCGTGGTATTGGATTGGAACTCTCCCCTCTCCAGACGCATAGCTCCAGGAAGAAAAAAGAGGTAGCGAACACGCAACTTGCTGCAACTGACTGTCCATCGCAGGACGGAAAGGCCCTTAGAGCATCGAAGGCCTTGGCAAAAACAAAGTAATGATTGTGCTCTCCTTAAACATTCGAGGGATCGGAGGCCCCCTCAAGGCTGCCTCCTTCCGAAGACTGTTGGAGAATACAAATCCAGATCGCATTTTCCTTCAAGAGACCCTGGCGTCCGACCGACTTTCCAGAGATTTTGTGCATCATTTCCGCCCTTCGTGGGTCACTGCTGCTGCTAGCTCCCTAGGTAACTAGGTGGATTGTTGGTCACCTGGGATCCTGACCTCTTTGTGCCGAGACTGTTTTTGTCGCAGGGGGGAATTCTCTTGACAGGCCGCTACCTACCTACTGGACAGGAGATGGTGTTTCTAAATGTCTACGGCCCTTGTTCGAACAAACCACTTTTCTGGAAGCTTTTGGCAGAAAGCAGACTGCTCTCCTTACCTAATCTCATTCTTGGAGGAGACCTAAACATCATCCTGGCAGCTGAAGAACATTGGGGAGGACCCTTCTTGCCGGGTCCTACGGAGGCCTCCTACAGAGAACTCTTCGCATCTAACAACCTGATTGATGTCCAGCCTCCGTGTCTGGTTCCAACCTGGCGAAACGGGCGTACAGGTAAAGTGGCCATTGCAAGACGGCTTGATCGTTTTCTGGTTGCTAAGGCTTTTTTGTCTTCATCTACTTGTCCATCCTCGTAGGTGGAGTTCCCCTTTGTCTCGGATCACGCCCCGATCCTCCTTCAGTTGATGCCCCCGATGCTACACCGGTCGACTCCTTTTAAATTTAATCACCATTGGCTTCAGTACGCGGATTACACTGCCTTGGTCCATGGGGTCTGGAGGGACCTTCGTTTCTTGGATGAAGAAAATCTACAGAGGCGACTTGCCTGGAAACTTAAGGTTCTTAAACAAAAATCAAAATTGTGGTTTATGGAGTTAAAAATAGCTCAAACGACTCGACTAAAAGAACTGGAATCAAAAATCAAAAAGCTTATCATTACAGCTACCCATTCGACCTTGTCTGCGGTGAAATCAACTAACCTTTCCTCTCTAGAATTGAACAGATCCTCCATCCTGTGGGAACAAGAAAATGCATGGAGATTGCGGAGCCACGCGACTTGGCTAAAGAGCGGTGACTCTAATACCAAGTATTTTGACAATCAGGCAAGTTATAACAGGAGTAAAAAATCCAATTGGTCCATTGACAACATCGATAAGGGGACTATTCGAGGGTAGGATGCGTTAAAGGCGGAGGCAGTTTCTTATTTTAAACATCAATACAAAGCATCCAGCAACCAAAATCTCCTTGAAAAGGCCACTACAGCCGGCCTTTATCCTCATTTCATTTCGGCAGAAGATGCTTCTGAGCTTTATAATTCTGTTACACTCTCAGAAATCAAAGATATTCTGATTCACTTTAAAAAGGAGAGAAGTCCTGGGCCAGATGGCTGGACTATAGAATTTTTCATTTTCTTTTTTGATCTTGTAGGCGAGGATTTACTTCAGATGGTGGAACTCCCGTTTAAAGGGAAAAATTTCTGGAAGCCTTAATGCTACGTTCCTAGTCCTGATCCCGAAAACTGCCAACTCGCTCTCTTTCAATGATTTCCGACCAATCTCCCTCTGCAACCTGGTCTACAAGTTGATCTCAAAATTCATCGCCAACCAGATCAAGCCCTTTCTTGGAAGGAGTCTTTCGGCATAACAGCTCGGTTTCTTAAAGGGCAGAAGAATCCAGGACGCTATCGGGGCAGCCCATGAGTGCATCCACAACATCAAGCAGAAAAATATAAAAGCGTTGATCATGAAACTTGACCTCAAAAAATATTTCGACAGCATTGATTGGGAGTTTCTGAGACTTGTGCTTTTTACTGTTGGATTTGGTGAAAAGCTCTCAAATTGGATTCTTGCATGTGTCACTAGTGCCAATTTCGCTGTACTAATCAATGGTGAGGCCACAAGTTTTTTTAAAAATGAGAGGGGCCTCCATCAGGGATGCCCCCTATCTCCCTATCTCTTTATTTTGATTATGGAAGGCCTCAGCCTCCTTCTCACTAAAAGCTTCACTGAACACAAAATCTCCGGCATTAAAGTTTCTAAGTTCATAAAGATGTTTCACCTTATGTTCGTTGACGATGTCCTCCTCATGACGAATGCTGACCTAGCGGAGTGGACTGTTATCCAGGACGTGCTATTTCTCTTCTGTGCAGTCTCGGGACTTTCCATCAATCACTCAAAATCTACAGTTCACTTCTGGGGACTTACAGAGTCCGAACTTCTTTGTCTCAAAAACTCCATTCCCTTCACTTTTATTGACCTAAGAGAAGGCTTCAAGTACCTTGGGTTTCAGCTCAAGCTGAGAGCCTCCTCTCCCAATGAGTGGCATTGGCTTGTTAGACTTTTTGAAAGAAAAATAGGCGGCTGGTGTAATATTTGGCTCTCACTTGGCGGTCGTCTAACCCTGGTTAAAGCAGTGCTGGAAGGCCTAGCGGTTTTCTGGATGACCTTGGAGAGAATCCCTAAAAAGGTCATCAATTCCCTGTGGAGACTCTCTTCAAATTTTCTGTGGAATGGACTTGGGAGTTAACACAGTTTTCACCTTTGTAGTTGGGAAATTTTGACAAAGCCTAGAAATGCAGGCGGCTGGGGTCTAAAAAAATCTTCCACCTTTAACACAGCCCTCCTGGCTAGTTCCTTCTAGAGAGATGCTAATATCGATAGCATTTGGCACCGCATTGTAGTTGAAAAATATTTTGGCTCCTTGAAATTTAGCGATTGGCTCCGTAAGCCATCCTTGCAGCCAAAGAGGGCTTCCACTTTCTGGAAGGGCCTAGTTGCTGCCTCACCTGTTATTCTCCATTGGCTCCGATGGATGCCAGGTTCTGGTACAGAGATTATTTTAGGCAGAGATAAGATTATTGGCATGGAGGACTGTTCGATCCTCTCCCCGGCGCTAATTTCAAAGTTAGCCTCTTCAAATTTAATTCACCTTGCACAGGTCGGGAGTCCAAGTGGATCCCCCTATCTCCCGGATTTTTGGTTGGGCAGTACCGAGTTGTCTCTTAGTGGATGGGAGGCAGTGGATTGGAACCGATTCACTTCTACTCTAAAGAATGCTGGCATTTCCCTGATTGAGGAGCCGGATTCCCTGAGGTGGGCTGGAGGTGATGCTTCGGGCATCATTTCCGTTAAGAACATTTATATTGCACTGTTAAATCAGCAGGCTCTCGAGCCCGATTCCTCCTGGTTCTTTCAGCTCTGGAACTGGAAGCTACCCCTCAAATATAAACTTTTTATTTGGTTGGCCGGAAAAGGTAAGATCTTAACGTGGGACTTGCTTTGCCGGAGAGGCTGGGAAGGGCCCGGTTTCTGCCCTCTCTGCTGCCACGCTCATGAAGAAATACACCATCTTTTAATTCACTGTGAGTTCTCGATGGATGTATAGAACAAAACGTTGAACTTCTTTAAACTTCCTTACTCCTGGAGTGGTGACTCAATCTCCAGTTGTTTCAACTCGTGGCACTTAAATAAATCCTCTCCGATTTGTTTGGCTGCTCATTTAAGCTGGCAACTATGGATCGAGCATAATTGGGCTCTGTTTGAGGATCGACCCCCTTCCTCGCTGGCTGTCTTTAACAGAGTCTTGGCCACCTACAACTGGCATCCATCTACTGTTAAGCCCTCCCTCTCCAAAGCGATTGACCTTGTTTTGCCAGATGGGTACACCCTGGCTTGTTTTGACGGAGCAGCCCGTTCAAATGGTCTCTGCTGTGGAGCCGGAGGTTTTTTCAAATCTCATCCGTTGAGAATCACAAAGTGGTTTCTCAACTGTGGTCCGGGGACTAATACCAAAGAGGAGCTCATGGGGCTTTGGGTTTCACTCTTCCTTGCTTCTTCTTGGTCCATCACTCATCTGCTCATCTGCGGCGACTCGAGAGTCATCATAGACTGGATTACTCAAAAGTCAAAGCTCTGCGCTGTCCATGTCAAATGTTGGAAACAGAAAACGCGGAATCTCTCCAAAGGATTCACAAAAATCAGTTTCCAACACTTTCCTAGATCTTTCAATTGTGAGGCGGACGCTCTCTCAAAGAGAGCGTTACTTGAAGAGGCAGGGAGACTCTCGATCTTCCACTGCGATAGCAGGATTGAGAGCTCGGTCACCTATCTGAATATCTATTGATCTATGTTTGGCTTCTCTTGCTTCTGCGTTAGTATTGATAGCAATTTCCTCGATCGGTAGCAGTGTTGAAAGGTCTCGACTTGCAGCTGAGCGTTTTTAGATTTCTTGTATTGGTCGTTCTTTGTTTACTCTGTTTTGGTGCACCGTCATCCGACCACATCTCACCACTGTTTCATTGTTGTATTCACCCTGTAAATGATCTTATACATTATATAAAATCGAGATAATTTTTTCATGGAAAAAAAAGCATCACCTAATCATGTAGAGCAAGATCAAATTATATGCTTTTGAAATTGCGTAAATCGTGGAAAAGAAAAATTTGACAGTTGCCATTTCTCGGTGAAAACACTTTATCACATGTACGAGACTGGCGTAAGACACCGAGAAAATAAACAAATAATATTAATGTGATGCTTTTCGGACATTAAGAAAATATATATCAATATTAATATTATGGTTTTTTAATATTAAAATTAAATATTTTCTTGGATTTCAAATAGTTAGTTTCTTTTTTTTTCTAAATTTAATCCATGATGCGAAGATGTTCAAAAAATATCAATTCAATTATTAAGTCAAGTACATGGTGTTTTAAGTACTTAGGGTATACTTGTAGAGAATCTGTTTTTCTTGTCCTTTGTATTGTTTTAGAAATTTATAATATTAATTTTATATATTTTTTAAATTATCATAGTCAATATATCCAATTTTATATTTTTTTAAATTATCAAAATCAACATATTCATCGAATTACAACGTTTTTTGTTGTGCATGCTAAGAGGGTCTTAACATGATGAAAATCATTTAATTCTTTTTTAGATCGTAGATATCGGTCTCCTCTAGTGTCGCATATAAATCATTCTAGAAATGGTCAAGCTACAAAACATTATAGCACAAATAAGAGAGGTATGTATTTTATGATTTTAATATATATGTCAACACAAAAATAGATTAAAAATAGTAAACATTATTAATTTTTCAAAAAAAATTATTAGTTTTTTTGGATGTCTAGCGTTTTTTACATTCATGTTTATTGTAAAAAGGCCTTCAGAGCCTCATTGTAATCATCTTCTTGTGAATGAGAGCAGTGGTCACTTCTCTTCTCAGATAAGTCACCACCATTCCAACAAGCTTGTTTTCCGCTGCATTTTACAATTTCGTCTTATTTCCTAATTGAATAGAAAACCAGTTTTATTGTATCTCTGTTATTCTGTGTTAAGCATATTTTAATAATCTGTATTCATTTTGTTATGCTCATAAAATCTGGATCATAGGACCGGAAATAGATGCCTTCTTTGTCATTTTAAATCTATTTCTACAAACAAAGCAAAAAATTCATGATGTACCTTTACCAATAGTTACCATTGTTTTTTAATACAATCCATACATGTTTCTGTTAAAAAAAAAATCATCCTAATCAATCAACTAATTGTTGTAATGTGTCATAAGGGGAAAGAATTAGCTTGAGTATACAACATATATACTAGAATTGTCAAAACAAAATCATGGTAACTCTCCAAAATAGAGTGTATGTGGTTGGTAAACTAATGCAAAATAATGAAAAGAAAATCATCAAAATATATTTATATGTACTTCTTGATTCAAGTAAATGCATTTTGGTAGTAATAGAAAACTATAATTAAATATTTAAAAAATAAATTAAAATTGTTGTGAAAATATATACTTTTGTTTTTTATATGAGTATTATCTACCACACATTTAGAATAATTTGTATTGATATTGTGAGACTTGACATAATGATATTTAATCTTATATCTTTATAACAATATTTAATCTTCTATGTTTATTAAAATTAAAGATAATAATTTGAATGGCAATTATATTATTAATAAAAARAAGTTGAAATGTTATACATTTTTTATAAGTATTAATTTGGTTGAACCAAATTATTTTCTCATATTTTGAATATTTAAAAGAGAAAATGAAAAGAGAAAAATCTCCATAATGAATATCCTTATTGAACTAATCCAAGAACGCCATGAAACTAACACACTTAGACAAAGTACCAACTTCTTGTAGATTTGAGATGTGGTTAGAAAGGCACGGGTTCAAGGAGGTTTCTTATCACAAAACTTTTTATTTCAATGTTGGAAATGTTGTAGCCATATCGGTATTTGTACCCATGATGGAAAATTTTGTTAATGTGAAAAGTAGGTTTCTTGCAACACATGGGAACATTGTCGTCTGGTTTCAGAAGATCCCAATTTAATTCTTTAATTACGTCACTGATCATGGCGTTGATATGATTGAGAGCATCTTCCTCTGTTGCTCCAGGATTGTCTTTCATGTAACAAGATATACACGAAGCTTCTTCTCCATGGGCCTTGTTGGCCTAGATTCACCATGCCAATATCATCATCCCATTTAAAGTTTAAAGATTAATGGCAATATGGAATGCAAATGTCTTGCAATTGATTTTGACAGGGAGTACCTTTTAGCACGGCGTATCACCCCGTAATCGAAGGACGGTGTTGGCCCTTGACCAAGTTGTGGGAGATACTTGGTCATATTTGACCGTTTTTTGGACTTCAACGCCCTATCGAAGGAAGTGTGCAAGACGAAGGAGAGATCATGGTATCTTGGTCCACTTTTGGGCCCTTTTTTAGGGTTTGGGTTAATGTAATGGGAAAGGGATGTCGGCCCGTGGGTTTACCCACGCTTAGGCCCACTTTTGTATGTATAAATAGATGTCTAAGCAAGGTATAAGAGAGTCGATGGCTTAGTGCTAGTAATTAGATTTGTGTAATCGGATGTGGATTGTAAATTCTTTGTGCATGATTGTAAGAGACTTGCAGAGCCAAGTGCAAGTTGTTGTAGGAGGTTGTGAAAGGATTTGTGTTGAAGCACAAGGAAGAAGGATCTAGCGAGCTACGCAGATCTTATGTCATGTGCAGAGTCTTTGGCTCATCAAACTCAATCATGTTCTGATAGTCCTTAGGTAGTCCACTGATGAATCGTTGCACCTTTTCCTTTTCTGCTTTTATATAGGGTATGTACCTCAACAACTCGAGGAATCTACTGACATATTCCTCTATGGTGCATTGTCCTAGCTTGAGTTCATAAAATTCTTTAGTCTTTTCGTCGAAATACTTTTCCGACAGATACTTCTTCCTGAAGTATTTCTCAAACCGTTCCCAAGATAGGTCCTCTTCGTGAATCCCTTTTACGTTCTTAAGGCCTTCCCACCAAATGGAAGCCTTCCCATTCAAGTTGAAAGAGGCTACTTGGGCCTTCAATTTTTTCGAGAAGTCACGGAGTCTAAAACACTTCTTTAGTCCAAGCAGTCAGGCCTCCACTTCCTCTCCCTTCTTTATTTCATCTTCGAAAGAGGGTTGTTTGGCCTTCTTGAATTCTTCGAGATTATGATTTTTGGAATGATTTCGCTTCTTCCGTTTTCTTCGGGAATAAGAACTAGTTCTGCTACTAGAAGATCCCTTCGAGTCACCAGTTTCCTTTCTAGAGAAATCGTCTGACGCTTGTCCCTTATCTCTGGGTGGACCATTCTCTAGGTGCTCCTCCCAGTGTGGCCACCTAAAGGACCACGTTTCCGTATCCCAGGTGGGCTTCAACTTCTCTTCGTCTGTCGTTGGTCCGCATGACTGGTGTTAGGTCCATGCTGCAATTGTCTTTGTATGTCAGATAAGCTCTGCAGCAAGACTGCATTAATCTCCGTTTGCTTCTCTTGCTCTTTTATCAACCTCTCGTTTTCATCCTTGCAGCTCTATAGTTCGACCATGAGGCTTCTCACAGTCTCAGCTAGATCTGGAGGGGTCTCCACTGCTCTCCTTTCTTCAGACTCTTCGTCTCTATTGTGGGAGCCATCCCCCACTTCGTGGTGTGTCACCATTCTATGCATCTGTAGTTTCCCACGGTTGATCGTCCGCTTGTTGTGAAAGAAAAACACTTTTTGTTAGTCAACATCATATTCATTCACAATCAGTGCATAACTCATATTTTTCAAATGCATACACACAATAGGAATTTTCATTCTTAACTTCGACTTTTGATAAAGGGGGTTAGGATAGAGAGTTACTCCTTTTAAGAGTACTTCAAATGGAGTTTCTGCGCAACTTGTCCATGAGCCCAAGCAAGCCAAGTGTTGTAACCATGCTCTGATACCAATTTGTCACACACCCACTATGACAACTAAGATTTTCTTTTTTCTTTTTATCTTTTCTTCGAGGAACAAAATCCATGAATTTCTATGGGGTCTAGCACAGACCCTCCCTTCCTTTTTCCTCCCCCATGTGATTGTTGGCTATGACCACAAGCCTTACCAAAAAGCAGCTTTCGAATTTCGTGATTTGGCTTTCACAATTCGGGGAATCGCGATGCAAGCGTTCCCCTGTTCTCTGTCTTTCGAAATGCCAAAACTTGAAAGGGTCTAATAATTCCTTAGCTCCTCCCTTAGGTCACTTGTCATACGACTAATCTTATGGCCTGATGCTAATCCTCTAAATGGTTTCAGGGTTTCACGATTCGGGGAATCGCAATGCAAGTGTCCCTCCTTTCCCTTTCGAATCCTCGGAACTCAAAATCTCGGTATCATCCGGATCTACGGTCCAGATCGTTGACTTGATCAATGGCCTAGATTAAATCCTGGCATTCTACTTTTCTGGATTTTGGCGGGGTCTTCATTCCTATTTCTCTGATGTCCAAAACCCTGGTGGCCTTAGATCTTCACCACGTGTCCCTACAAATGGGTGGTCTAGATTCTTTTGGGACTCCTCCTTCCTACCACAAGACCCCGTCCGGTGACCTAGGGCTCATTCACATAGCGCATCGGGGTTTCACGTATCGAAATTTCGCGACTGGCGAAGATGAGGGGTCTTGCCCTTGGGTTTCTCGAGAGCCGAAATGCTGAAACCCATTCATGCTACACCGATTCGGGGTTTCACATACTCGGATTTCATGACTGGTGAAGACGAGGGGTCTTTCCCTTGGGTTTCCCGGGTGCCGAAACACCGAAACCTATTGAAGCTAAACCAGCTCATTCACGGAGCACGTCGGGGTTTCGGGTACTTCGTGAATTGTGAAGACGAGGGGTGTTACCCTTGGGTTTCCTGGGTGCCAAAACCCCGAAAACCCGAGAGAACTACTTTCTCTTGTACAGGGTTTCCAGACTCAGATCACATGATCCTTCAATGGGTTCTTGGGTAATTATCCCTAGGCTTGGTAACCTGACTGAAAATCCTTCCTAATTCATCGAGCTATGAACTCTGTGTCAGGGGTAAGTGAACTTGTGGGTTTACTAAAACGGTAGTCTTTTCAAGGAACTCACTTCGGCTCTGGAATGCGAGGGAACCTCCCGGAAGGAGGTGCCTTTGGGAAATCAAACCAAGACATAGTGCGAGTCAAGTAGGTGGAACAAATCTCAAGGGAACAGACTCGTATTCTAAACTTATTCATTCTATACATAAACTGATTATGGTCATATGAGTATAAGCATGCATCCATTATTTTCGATCAAAACACAAGGCAAACACTTCAATACAAAAACCATTTATGAGCGTATAAGCATGAGCATGCATCCAGGATATTCAATTCAAGATACAAGATATAAACACTTATCAGAAACACCAGGTGTGACATGACTGCTGAGAGGGGTGCTCGTTTCCAGCCAATCGTAGGCTCAGCGACTCCAAACAGATTTAGCCACCCCCGAGCTAGACCACAATGCTTGAGATTCAGTCTTCTACTCCCAGCTCAATGGAAGTCAAGGATGAAGGTTACTCTTCTTCTCCTATGTTTAGAGCTCTGGGTGTTTCCAGAGTTTTCTCCAGTTCTCTTATGCGATCCCTATCGCGCGTGTTCTTCTCTCCCTTACCACACTTCCTCTCTTGCCTTTTCTCTGCAAGATTGCATGTGGCATGAATTTCCCTGTCTGTGGTCAAGTCTGGGAGCTGTTACGGATGGGCGGTTCACCCCCATCCCCTCATTAACTCTTGAGGAGCCTCCCCACCTACCAATCTAACAGGAAATCCATTCCAAGGTCACAGAGTTGCTTTGGCCTTTGAGCAAGTAAAAACCAGTACGGTACTAGCTTGGTCGAAGTTAACGCAACCATTCCAGGTCCCTTCCACCACCTCTCATTATCCATCCTGGTCTCTTTTAGCACATCCCCCTCCCAACAGTCATGCAACACATAATCATAACATAATTTACATTCATCGATCTTTTTATACGTAGGTCCATCAAATCAAACATTCATATCTTTGAGTTTGCCATAGTTCTTGGCCAATATAGTTATTTTTAGAGACTGGGGGAAACAGGGTGTTACAGTAACTTATGAAACAAATAGTCTAAGAATTTTGAAACCATCATTCATTGTTTCTCTTTGATTAACAAAGTGACCAATATGCCTTCTATTTTTACACTTGGACTCATCATACTTCTTTTTAGGACAATCTCTAGGATAATGTCCAAACTTGCCACAGTAAAAACATCCATCACGCTTTTTAACATAAGCATTTGTTTTGGGTGGTGTCATGCCTTGATGTGGTTTTCCATGTGGTGGTTTACCTCCCTTATTTATGTCCCATGGTTTTCCTTTGTATGGTTGTTTCCCCTTCACCGACAACGCCAAATTTAGATTTTGAGGCCCACAATTAAGATTTTTTCTTTCGTTCCTCCTCTTGCAGAAGAATACATGCTAGTGCTTCAAATGTAAGAGCCTTTTCACGAGCTACAAGACTTGTAACAAACATATGATATTCTTCCAACATCCCCTTTAATGTGATGGTGACTAGATCAATATTAAAAACCTTCTCACTAATATCAGCAAGATTATCTTTCAATTCTTTAATTCTAGAAACAAAATTATTGACATCTTCATGCTCCTCCATCTTAATTGAAAGCAATTTAGTTTTTATTAGTTATTTAATAAAAACCTTTGAGTATCCCATGTTTCCTTGGACGTCTTGCACTCTTTGATATGCAGAATTGTATTGTCCTTCACTAACATTCTTAGAAGCACTTTCACTTTGATATCTCTCTTTTCCCAAAACCGAGGAAGCTAGGGTTGTTTCCTTACCTTCCGTTCCATTCACTAGATCATACATTGGACCCTTCCATCAAGGTATGAATTTTAATTTTCCATTTTAAATAATTGGATCCATCCAACTTATTTGATTCATTCAAGTATGAATCTACTAAAGTATTTGCCATTATTATGCTTGCAACTTCAAATCAATGAACAAAGTGTTCGCGTGTAAACATTACCTTCTCGGAAAGTCATTGGATGCTTTCTCCTCCACTCAGTGATTCCTTCTTGGTGGAACTTCTCTTTCACGGACAACTCCTTCAGATCTGAAATCTTGAACGCACATCTCTACACACACCTCTGACAATAGACAATACCCACACATAGGTTTATCTCCTTCACGTAGGTCACGTATGAAACTTCTATGTGCACCTCTGATATGAAATCTATTGGACCCTCCTCACATAGGTCGAGGAAAATTATAAACTTAGCAAATCAATTTTCCAAGGTATTCAACAACGAACAATAACAATCATGGAAAATTGAAATCTCTTTCACACAGGTTGCACAGAGATCCAACAGAGACAATACTTACTAACACCCACTCTGATTCACGCTGACTTGAACAACTTTTCTCTGATTACCCAACACACCAACGTCCATGGGATTGCAATCTCCTCACGCCCACAAGAGATAGCGATCTCCTCTAAACTTTCTTTCGATGACTAACTTCATGCAGTACAAGAAATACAACATTATTTGTCAATTATTTCCAAGTTGCAAACCAGTTCTTCATCTGCATGAAAATGAAAGGAAATTTTTTCTCACAAAAACCGCTCTTATCATTTATCACTTATCACATAAATCAATTTCAACGATTTCACAACTCCCTCAGTGTCTAATGTGGCAGTGATTCTCCTTAGTAGTGATCGACTCTATTCAACAAATGACATATGGAGCAAAAGAAAACCCACATTTTGCGTCGCAGCTCACACATTCACAGTGATCATACTGAAAACACCACTACAAGCTCAGATCTCAGGCCTCATGCTCACACCCTCTCTCCACAACCTACTCTAGTACCAAAATAACAATTAGAACATTTACACACATAGTCACAATAAGATGTTGAAGAAACGCACAACTGTGAGACCAAATGTCTCACTTAATCCATGCCTCTATTGCTTGAATAAACATTACATATATAGGAGATAGGTGAACTCTCTAGATCCCAAAATAATTGATCTAGAACTTCTAAAAGTAGCAAATACACTCTAGAATCTACTCATATTCTTATTCGGATAATAACTTATGATAGTTCCAATGATAAACCAATTACAACTCATTTTTACATTATTCTCCAACATGTATTTTATCAAAAAAACATTAAATATTTTCTTTTAAAATTAAGTTTCATATCTATATCTATTCAGTGAAAATCACTATCAATAATTGGGAGTATATCATCTTCTAGTAGATACTACATTATTTACAAATCAATGAACCAAGTAAAGCACAAGTGCCTTATCTATCATGCCTTATCCACCCATCCCATCACATAGTGAAAAAGATAAATTTGACCATTGCCATTTACACTAAAGTAAAATTCCAAAAGTAAAATATTTATGCTAAACTATTGTGACTAATATGTGACTAATGTGATATATAGTTACATATGCATGTTATTAAAATTATCCACAAAATACATTATCAATCATTGGTTAGTAGTATCACATTATCAATTATGATTGATACTATCTTCTTATACTATATTATTTATAAATCAAATCAATCAGCAAGATGAAAAATATGTGTTCAATGAATAAGATGAAGATGGAAAAAAAATATGTGTTCAATGAATAAGATGAAGATGGAAAAAAATGATGTATCCAATTAAGACGTCTTATCCATATGTAAGAAAAAAAAAATTAACAATTAACATTTACAATAAAGTGCACGTCAAACATAAGCTTCTCGAAATGAAACTTTTTTCGGATTTGAATAAATATTTTCTTTTCTATCGGGGTAATTTTGCTTTGAAAGTGCTCCTACGGATTTTGGATTCTCCCTTACGTTGTGTAGACATACATTTACCTCAAAGGGGATGTATTTTGTATCTTATGACAATAAATATTTTATTTTATAATATTAAATTAATATTTTATTAATTTTTTGTTTTGGGAAAACTAATTGACGATGTGGAGATGGTTAAGAACGTATTTATTTAATGAAATTAAAAAATATAGTTGTAATGATGAAATTATAACTATTTAAAATATATGAAAAGTTTAATTGGTTGTACATTTCATTGATTTATAATTGTTGAAATAATGTCAAAATGAAGAAATCTAGAATGTTGTTGAATTAGAAAGTAGTTATTGTTTTTAGTTTGTTGTAAGATAGTTTAGCTTTAGAATGGAAGTGGTTTGAGATCCACAATTTTAGAGGTCGATTCAAAGTTTGTTGTGAAGTCTTTGAACTATAAATGTATGTGGTTTTTTGATTAATTAATGGTGTGGTTTTGTGAGCATTTTTGTTCACTATTTCTCTGTGTTATTTTCTGATTTTTAAATTGGTATCAGAGCTTGTGTATTTAAATTGGTATCAGAGCGTGTGTATTTATCAGAGCGTGTGTATTGGATTCAGAAAACCTTGAAGAAGAGGTGTACTGTCAGTTTGATTCGTGATTGTTATTTATGATCCTATGTGTGGAAGGATAGAATATGGAGGGGGTTAACTCGGGAGCAATCTTCCTTTCTAAGTTACTTTTTCAGCATTTTTTAGCGATACATTTTTAAATTTCTGACCGATCTAAAAATCTGATCGATTTTCTGAGCATCAAAATTGATTTAAAATGAGACAAAACCCCCCTTAAATACTGAAATGCAAAATTATCCATCACCACCAACAAAGAACTCCCAGGTCCCTTCTGTAGTAAGTCCCAACAATTTTGATTTATAATTGTGGAAATAATGTCAAAATGAAGAAATCTAGAATGTTGTTGAATTAGAAAGTAGTTTGTTGTAAGATAGTTTAGCTTTAGAATGGAAGTGGTTTGAGATCCACAATTTTAGAGGTCGATTCAAAGTTTGTTGTGAAGTCTTTGAACTATAAATGTATGTGGGTTTTTGATTAATTAATGGTGTGGTTTTGTGAGCATTTTTGTTCATTATTTCTCTGTGTTATTTTCTGATTTTTAAATTGGTATCAGAGCGTGTGTATTTAAATTGGTATCAGAGCGTGTGTATTGGATTCAGAAAACCTTGAAGAAGAGGCGTACTGTCAGCTTGACTCGTGAGTGTTATTTATGATCCTGTGTGTGGAAGGATAGAATATGGAGGGGGCTAACTCGGGAGCAATCTTCCTTTCTCAGTTACTTTTCCAGCATTTTTTAGCGATACAATTTTAAATTTCTAATCGATTTTCTGAGCATCGAAATTGATTTAAAATGAGACAAAACCCCCCCTTAAATACTGAAATGCAAAATTATCCATCACCGCCAACAGAGAACTCCCAGGTCCCTTCTGTAGTTGTGCCTCCGCAATACTGTAAGTCCCAACAAGTAGGTATTTGTCTTCCCCAGGATTCTTCGAAGGTTTCCTGGTGGCACTTTGTTGCTGTTGTGTATTGAAAAAGTGCGTTGGAGCGACTGGCACATTGGCGGATCCGAGGTTTGACCTTTACGTGCCCACAATTTGACCTGTATTGTTTTTGTGCTTGCATTAAAGGATAAGGCGTCGTCCACCGTCGTGTAGAAGGTTATTTTGTTGAAGAAAGCGATTGTTGCATTGGCACCTACTCGCTTGGTCATTCGGTCCCCGATGTAGAAGCCCACGGATGAGAATTAAGTAATTTTAGTTGTTGATGTGGCAAGACCGTCGCTTATGTTAAACACACCTACAATTGTTCGATATTGTTCTATCGAGCTCTCTTGGGTTCCATTTCTAGTTCAACTTGACATAAGATTCCCGTACCCATTAATGCGACTGGTAATGCCACGGCCAAAGGGCATGTGACCTGAGTAGTGAGATCACTATTTGCTTGAGGTGTCACTGTCTTCTTAAGCCGACATTGGAGAAAGCCCGTATGAAATT
>JZKD02S1812480.1:50038-84330 GCA_000966675.3 Picea glauca | reverse complement strand
GGTGGTGAGTTCAGGAGGCATCTGTTTAGGACCAGCAACCAACAATATGGCAGAATATCACGCTGTCATTGGACTGTTGACCCAAGCCTCCTCCCTAGGTATCTCTCATATCATTATTTACTTAGACTCCCAACTCGTGGTTTATCAACTCAACCGCATCTATGCTATCTGTATTCCTATCCTGCTACGTCTACACTTGCAAGTTCGTCGTCTTGAACGAATGTTCGATTACATTGAATATAGACACATTCCGAGAGAACTTAATAGTGTTTCAGATTCATTAGCTAATTATATCATGGATCGGTATCTAGCCCACAGATAAGATTCAAGGAAAGCAAAAACTGTACATTACATGTAAATTAAAACACATCACATAAATCATCATGTACAAATCATTAGCATCATAAAAACTTGAAACTGTATATATATATATATGGCATGACTGAAATGTTTTCTTTACATCAAAAAGTGTGTAAAAGGGCAAAATTTTGGGTCTATCCACCCATACAACATCGCCTGACAAGGCATACAAAAAACACAGGCAGACTCTAATCTCCCTACACTGCATTGTGCTGTGAGTAACATACTACTGCATGCACTACACGCCTCAACAAATAACTGATATTCTCTAGTACCCCTACAGTGTGCCGCTGCATATGTAAAGGCACTTCCCCCCTCCGCAGAGGAGGGATGCCCATCGTAAGGCCTTGGAGGTTTCTTTCGACCTCCCGGAGACCCACCACTAGTACCACTGGATTTGTTGCAGCTAGTGCGCCTCCACGACGCCCTGGTACTGGTATATCAACTGGGCGCACTACTCCCTTGTATTCATGTTGGAAACAAAACATCTGTTAAAACTCTTTTACGTACCCAAAAAAATACATATACATCAAAAAACGTAAAAACAAAAACTAGAAGAGGTATGGCTCAATCTCTTACCTGACTCATCCCAGTATTCCTCTGTCGGAAGAATCAAGTCCGTACTCCCACGGAAGTCTACATCGACGTAAGGGAAGTCCTATATCCAGAGGAACTGTTGTCTCAGCCAGGCAAAGAAATCACCAGTGAAGTGGAACTCTGACTCCGAAACTAGTCTCGAGGACAGACTAGTCCACCTCTCCATCCGAGGTTCGTCCACTGGGCGTACTGCCAATGCTATCTGAGGCTACATCTGAGGGATGCGCTCTAGAAAGAACGAGACCAAAAATGAGCCATAGCCAAACTGCTTCTGACTAGTCCTGCATCGTGAGATCTGTTCCTTTACATTCCGAAGAAACGTTGCACTCCAGTTGAACAGTGTTGGCTCTAAACATTGAACACCATAGGCCACCTGTGATCTCGATGCCAAATGAGCACTAGTACTTCCGGTCACGCTTGTGATAGCGAATAATATAGACCGGAGAGGCAAATCTCGTATATCCTTGATAGGGATCCTTCCCCCTACCAACCTTGCTCCCGGAATATAGTGACGTGCCAGATACACGTCCACCTGCTCAGGTAATGCCCTCTGTCCAGTGAAAGATATAGGGACCCCTCTTTTCGAGAGGCCGGTCAAAAAATACACATCTTCCAACTCAATGGTTAGAAGTTGTGTGCCGATACGGAATCCCTGTTCCACAACGTCCCAAAGACCAATCATGTGCTCAAGCAGTAACACCTCTCTCTTCATTTTTTGTAATTTGAACAACTTGATCAAGCCACAAGCTCGTAAAGTGGCCCGTGTGCGAGGACTCCGTAGAGCGGCTAAATCATCCATCTCATGTTCCCTCTCTTTCCATTCAATCATGATTGCCGAAGACACCTGCAAAACAAAAAATTGAGAATTTCGTTATTCCTCACGTTTTTGTAACTTCGGCGATTTTCAAAAACATTTTAAAACATGAAACAAAGTACCCATGTCATCTAAAAGCAACCAATCACTTTTTTTGACCACCACACCCTTTAACATTTTCCAAATAATAATTGAAACGTGTTTAAAATGAAAAACAATTTGGGGGGGTGCGTGGGCCATTGGGGAAAATGTTTATGAGCTCTTTTGCTAAAGAATGACTTGCCTAATTGATTGCTAGGGTGTAGACATCCTAACAACCCTTCCCTAACACATTTTTGCAAAATAATCCCCCTATTTTATTAATGTTTAAAAGGAGGCCGATTTGGTCAAAGAGGGGCGACCTAGGGCTTTGTGTTTTAAAATAAATAATGCCATTAAAATCAATTTGAAACCATTCAATTGAAAGAGCAAGGGATGGGCACCTACCTGGTTCGAACGACGAGCGAAATGATCGATCGTAGCTCCGGCAGCAAGAAAAACAAGATTTGCTCCAAATTGAGATTCTCCAACACTCCAAAAATCCTTGCAAATGAAATGGTAAATGAATTTCCAAATCAATTCTTACTTATAGGATTCCATTTTTTATAAGGTATGGTCATTTTTGGGTTTCTCTAATGATGTAATGGATTAACTAAACTCTTGTTTGTAGCTTTGGCATCGCAGGTTTCCTGGCAGTCCTGATCAATTATTCACCTTGTCACATTTATGAGCATAGTCTTAGTTCGTTCTCGAGCTCGACAATATGAGAACGTAACCGGGTAAAATTTTATCTCTTTTTTCGGACTTGTCTGGATACGAACACACGAAAAAGGAACCCCCTGTAGTCTCCTTTAAACCCTTTTGAGACTCTCTAAATATGAAAAGATTGTCGAGTGATCTTGCTTCCTTTCACACTCGTTAAAAGGTCAGACAGGACGTCCTTCGAGCGATAGTTTAACCCTTTTTCGGTCTCGTTGGACTACTGTACGAAAAAGGAACTGAGAGAGTTCTCTTTTAAGTGTTTTTCCAAACTCTATAATCCCGAAAAACCTTCGATTTTTCTGTCTTTGGACTCGTTAAAGCACACATCGACAGGCCCATATGGGACCGATCCCTTACTTCTTCCGGTTCGTTAAACAAAGGAAGAGGAACTCACCGAAGGTGAGTTATATCAAGCATGTGTTATCCTCCTCGAGCTCATTAAATAAAAAACAGGTACTCATCTATCTAGATGGGGGAAAAATTGAAAGGAGTAAGCTAAGCAGTCTCTTGAGAACATCGTCCAACACTTCTTAGAGTCGCCCTTGAACATGACACTTTGTCATCTGCACATATCATAATCCTCTGAACCTCTGCACTTAGCCAATCCTTTGAGTTTCCTTTCACTCCTTTGGGTCACCCAATGCAAGTCATAGCACCCATTGCATAGTCTTGGTCCATGTCATGTTTTGTTGTTGTGCCTCAGTGTTCAAGGGAAGTATCCGCCTTGAGAGTCAACCATCCCAAATATCTTGCCTCAAAACCTGTGTCAGTCCATGTCCATTTGATCTGCCAATTGCATCTCTATGTCTGTTTCGTGTCGTTGATGGGGGATACATCAAGGCCATCCCTCGACGAGCCTATTCCTGTCGACTTCATCACATTATCCGGGAATTAGACTTAGAAACTAGTTAGTACTTTGGGACCTGCATGCCTCAATGGCAGGCCTCCTCACATTCGACAGTGGGTTTACATCATTGACCTCTGATTGAATGATTCCATGAATGTTCGACCTCATCTCATCTATTCACGTTCGATGGAATGTACTAAGGTACCTTGGGAATCATTGACATTAATGGTGATCTCCCTCGCACTTGTTAACAATTTACCTCATTGATTGGTAATCAAGTGGTTTCTTCCATGTTCGACATCAAGACATCTATTCACATGGTTAGCATCATACCACGTTGGGATTGGTAAGAAGACCCTGGGTTGAGTAATCACTTTGATATGCACTTTGCCCAGGTTGTGAAGGAGTTTCTATTGGACAAGGAACACATACATTGTTACATAGATCCACTTTGTATTGGTCATGGCTATGTCTTGTCATCTCGTAGATCCACTGTGTATCTTTCGTGGCTACGATCAGTCTAAGTCATCAAAGTATAGATCCACATTGTATCTTTGGTGGCTATACCCTTTTTATCAATACAATTATGGATCCGCAGTGTATATTATGGCGGCCATACCTTACAAATCTTGATCAACCAAGCATAGGTATGCCTGCCTTGGGTTTTGAAATATGACATGATATTTGTTGGATGTTTGTGCACAGTTTCCGTCAGGTTATCCAAGTCTATACCCTTGCTTGAACTTCTACAAAGTATTTCAGTCATTAGTTCGCATCTTCTGACTTCATACTTTGGGGGGCATTCTGTTACACATCAAAATCACTCAACTGGATAAGTGTCGCATATTCCTCTCAATTGTTTCAAGTGTCACAAGTTGGTTACAAGTGTCGCAAATGTTGTTGAATCATACTGCCATGATGACGACACTAAGGAGGCACTTAAAACATCTTATGTACTTGGTTTGAAGAAGGATAATTGGTTCACTGGAGTCAAAAATCTCTTAACACCTGAAAAGGGCTTCCAATCAAGAGTTTTGAGGGTGAATGCTCCCCTGAAATATCCTTAGGAGCACTGGCGCTCCCCTATAAGGCCTTAGGGAGCGTTATAATGCTTCCTCACCCCTCTGCAGGAGCGCTGCCCACTTTTGAAGCACTGGCGCTCCCCTTAAGCCTCTCTGGGATCGTTCTAGCACTCTGATGCCCCTTTTGAAGGAGCGCTCCCTAATCTGGGTTAGTTGTTAGCCCGGTGAGGAGAATAAGGAAACGATCTTTCGATATTATGAGGCAGTTGTACTCGAATTCTTGGTTTCATTAAGAGATCCCTGATCTAAGGAGGAGGTTCCCAACTTGTTCTAAACATAACTCAAGAGGTTAAGCTCCTCCCAACCTATATAAGCAAGCTCTATGATGGTGGAAAAAGGGGGAAGAATTGCTAGCATGAAACCTATGATCTCATAGGAAACACACAGTCAGCCAAAGGAGAGTGATCATTGAAGCTACTTTCAACCAGGTTGTGGATCTTTCGAGCAAGGGTTAGACGAAGAGGACTTGACGAAGTTGTCGCATTTGCATCTACGATTGTAAGCACTGTTGTCGTTATTCTCATTAATATGACACGCTTGGCCTGTTTCTTTCTAGTTTTTGTCTGATGTTACACGAACTTATCATTAAATTGGTAGATTTGTTTTCAAGCTAATATCAATAGAGTAGGAAGTGGTCGTATCTTGTTTTTCTACAGAACTCAGTGAAGAGCAAAGGATTGGGGCGCAACTCGGAGCGTGCAAGGACAAACGTCGTTTAAGAGGTACTTATGTCATCCTTTCTTCTCATGTATTAGTTTAGATAGATTCGAAAGGAAGTCAGTGTCCACGTTAATCATTTTTCTGTCTAGGGTTAAGGTCAAGCTCTAGAGGTGGTCTACCTGTCCGCAGGGAGATTTTCCTACAACAGCTTTAGTTCTCTTCAGAGTGGAAAAAAAGAGCCCAGTCTTTTGTATGCTTCTTAAGAATTTCCTACAACAATCAATACTTGGCTCTAAAGCATCCCAAGAATAGATAATGAACAATGGGTAATGAATTCATACGTTTCCCATCTTCTATTCTTATCTACAACCAACTATATTCCATCCTAGTGTTAAGCCCTAAATAGTGGAACATTACCCATTAAGTAGGGAATATTACATTAGTAATGTTATTTTATTTATGTCAGCTTGGGTCCATTAGTTGTAATTGTACCTCCTAGTCTCCTATATATACCAAAGAGACCTTTTCATTTGGAATCATCTTGTATTTGGAAATTTATGTGGTGTATAAGAAGGTTTCACCCTCGAAGAGGCTTATTATCTGAAATTCTCTCGTTTTCAAGGCATTGAGTACTTATTATGAGGTGTTTCTATGCTATATTGATATTCGGTTCCTAACATTTGGTATCAGAGATCAAGATCTTGGGGTTTCGTTGCTACATCTAAGACACCTTGGAATGTTTTTTATAAATTGTTTTCTGCATATTTTCAGAAGGAACCTCTTGGAGAATATTTATTAGATGGATCAAGGTACGTGGGGTAAACATTCCACTTCCTGAGGCATTATACTTTCATAGATATAGCCTATGTAAGATAGGGTTCTGAAATCATCCTGAATCTAGTGATCTCGTAATTTTCGCTATAAAATTGTTTTTGTTACATTTCAAACCCTGAAATCCGGAGGATGTTCATAGAAATTAGTAAGGTATTGGTGATAAAAATTTCAGCTCCTAGGCCATCCTAATTTTGTAGATACATTATGTTCAAGATAAGGTATCTGACTAGTCATATTAACTAGTCTCAAATAGGTCTTCCGGGTAAAACAATGATATCCTCTTGAGTGAGTATCCAAATTAAGTAAGACTAGTTGCATTGGATAGTGGACAGGACATAGTATTTCTAGTACAATGTTTAGAATGAATATCAAATATTGTGATCTTGGCATGCTTTACAAGTACGCTCTCCTGGAAGGGACAAAAATCAGCAAGGTGTGGGGAAGTTACCATAACTTCCACTTGGCACATCCAATTTTGATCAGACTTGTGGCATTTCAGAGAAGATGTATCAGAGAACTGCAAAGATAAATTTTCATACCTAGAAGGGCCAAAATTTTGGAGATACTATAGAATAAATATTGTCTAGCAGAACCACCTTGAAATTAAGGCTTAAAAGTGATACTTGGCCAACATGCCACCAAAAAAGGGAACTTCTACACCAATTAATCCTCTAGACAGTCCTACTTGGACTCTTGATGAAGCTGAAGAAATGCATAGAGACATAAATGATTTACATAAGAAGGCAGTAACAAAATATGAACTACAAGGGATGATGGATTCAACTGAAGCTAAGTTGGAGGAAATAATGGATACTAATATGGAGGGTTTAAAAAAGGATATCATGGAAGGATTGAAAATTTTTCTAATAGAGAGGACCCCTGAAAGTGAAAATGTATCCCATGAAATTTATGATAAGGACACAAGGAAGGTGAATCAAGAATGGAGAAACTCCAACTTTGGTTTGAAGACCAACCATTTTCCTAAGTTCGATATGAGGAAGTTTGATGGCAAGGATCCAATCACATGGATACTTCAGATGGAGCAATTCTTTGATCTGCATGATGTGCCACATACACAAAAGGTACAAATTTCTTCTTTATATTTAGAACCCAATCAATTTGTGTGGTATCGATGGCTTTGTTCTCGCAAATCACTCGTCACTTAGACAATTTTCACAGTTTAAATGATAGCACACTATGAGGATACATGGAGTAATACCTTCTTTAGCCAATTGATAAATCTCAAGCAAAAGGGTTTAGTTGCAGAGCACATTGAGAAATTCTAAAGATTGAATATAAAGGTAACGAATATTCCATATGAGCACCTAATTGATTTATTCATAGGAACTTTAAAGGATAACATTTGACATGAGGTTCACCTTTGGGAACCCAAATCATTGGAGAATGCATTTAGGGTGGCAAGAAATGTTGAAAGTAAAAATATGGCTATGGCTAATAGAAGTATGACTCCTAACATCTATCAAGAGAATAATGTTCCTTATTCTAAAACACCTCAACAATTGGAGGAAAGAAAAGAAAAAGGTTTATGCTTTAATTGCGACAGCAGGTACAATAAGGGGCATAAGTGTGGTGAGAAGAAATTATTCTACATAGATTGTGAAGAGGAAGAAGAACAAGAACCACCTCAAGATAAAAATGTAGAAGCGGTTTCTTTTGAAGAGTTGACTCCCATGATATCATGTAATGCATTGGATAGAATTAACACTCCTCAAACCCTTAAGATCAAAGGATATATAAAAAAGAAAAGGGTAATAGTCCTAATTGATTCTGGTATTACTCATAATTTCATTCACTATAAATTAGCCAAATATATCAATTTCTTTTTATATCTAGTGCCAGAGTTTCAAGTAATGATTGCAAATGGAGGAACTATCAATTGCTCAGAAAAATGCAATAAGATCAATCTTACTATGGGGTAATATGTAATGAATAGTCCAATGATTGATATACCCATGGGTGGTGTTGGTGTCATACTAGGAATCCAATGGTTACAATCATTGGGAACAGTGGCTTTTAATTTTCAAGAACTTTTCATTAGAAGGAAAAGAAATTGAGTTAAGGGGTATCACAGGGAAACCCAGTAAGGTGATAAGCTCTAATTGCATGACAAAGTTATTGAAAAAGGGGCATCAGGGTGTAATTTCACAACTATTCTCACTACATTTCCGCACATCTAAGTCATTTATTCCCCTAGATCTTCAAGGGATCATTGATAAGAATTCCAAAGTATTTGAATATATTCCCAAAGGTCTTCCACCCTCTCGAAATCATGATCATGATATTCACCTAATTTCTGGGAGTGTTCCTCCTAACATCAGGCCTTACAGATACTTGTATGCCCAGAAGAGTGAAATTGAGTGTATGGTTAAATAAATGTTAGAGGATGGAATTATTAGACCTAGCCAAAGTTCTTACTCTGCATCGGTGGTAATGTTACTCAAGAAAGAGAGATCATGGTGTATGTGTCCATATTATAGAAAGCTCAACAAGATCACTATTAAAGATAAGTTTCGCATTCCCATCATTGATGAATTGTTAGACAAACTACATGGAGAAATATATTTCACAAAGTTTGATCTACGTTCAGGGTATCATCAGATTAGAATAAAGGAAGCAGATATCCCAAAAACAACATTTTGAACTCATGAAGGCCATTATGAATTTTTGGTCATGCCTTTTGGCCTTACAAATGCACATTTCACATTCCAAGGGTTGATGAGTTCCATTTTCAAGCCCTTCCTTCGAAAATTTGTTTTAGTATTTTTTGATGATATACTAATCTAAAGCAAGTCTTGGGAGGATCATGTGCAACATGTTGACAAGGTGCTACAATTACTAAAGGAGAAACAACTATATGCCAAACCATCCAAATGTTTCTTTGGGGTGAAGGAGGTAGAGTATTTGGTTCATATTGTATCTCATGAAGGTGTCAAGGTAGAGCCTAACAAGATTAAGGCCATGATGGACTAGCCAATTCCCAAAACATTGAATAATCTTAGAGGATTTTTGGGTTTGACGGGTTACTATTGCAAGTTTGTTCAGAACTATGGAATAATAGTAGCACCTTTAATGGCATTAACTAAGAAGGATGCATTTTCATGGACTATAGAGGAAACTCAAGCTTTCAAACAACTTAAAGAGGTGATGTGCAAAGCTCCTATCTTGACCACACCAGAATTCACAAAAACCTTTATTGTGCAATGTGATGCCTCGAGAAATGGAAATGGTGGTTTTATAATGCAAGAAGGAAGGAGCCTTTCTTTTGAAAGTTATCCACTCAATGGAAAGGACTTACACAAACCCATTTATGAGAAGGAAATGATGGAAATACTACATGCATTGAAGAAATGGTGCCCTTACCTAATAGGTAGGAACTTCAAGGTCAAAATAGCTCATGATAGTCTTAAATACTTCTTGGAACAAATACTATTTTCATAAGAACAACAAAAATGGGTGACCAAGATATTGGGTTATGATTTTTAAATCATCTATAAAAATGGGAAGAAAAATGTTGTGGAAGATGCACTCTCAAGAAAGGATGAAGATTTTGAGGCCTTTCTCTATGCTATCTCGATCATCCAACCTGATTGGATAATATAAGTGAGGGATGAATGGAAGAATGGTGAAAATGTGTGGACTCTCATTCAAAGGTTGCAGCAAGATTCTAGTGCATCAGATACATTTACATGGAAAAGTGATTCACTATGGTACAAAGATCTCTTATATTTATGTAAGAAATCCCAACTCAAACAAAAAGTACTATTGGAATTTCACACCTCTCTGGTAGGACGACACTCGGGATTTTTGAAAACCTACCATAGGGTCAAGAAGGAATTTTTTTGGGATGGCCTTAAAACTGATGTTCAAAGGTTTGTGGAAAAATGTTTGGTTTGCCAACAAAATAAGGTGGAAAAAAGTAAGACCCCATGTCTTTTACAACCATTAGCCATCCCAAGTCAGCACTGGGAGGAGGCTTCCATGGATTTCATCACAGGGTTACCGAATTCTGAAGGAAAGAGTGTCATCATGGTGATTGTTGATAGACTGACCAAGTATGCACACTTGTGTGCACTCTCTCATCCCTTCAAAGCTGGTACAATTGCCACCACATTCATGGAGATAATTCAAGAGCTACATGGAAGCCCAAAGATTATTGTAAGTGACAGAGATCCCATCTTCATTGAAAAATTTTGGACATAATTATTTTCTTGTTTGGGTAATCAATTGGCTCATAGCTCATCCTATCATCCTCAATCTTATGGAAAAATCGAGATAGTAAACAAATCTCTGAAAGGATACCTTCGTTGCTTTGTCTCTGATAAACAAACACAATGGTTCAACCGGTTACCCTTGGAAGAATGGTGGTATAACACTTCCTTTCATAATGCAACAAAAATGACACCATTTATGGAACTCTATGGATACCACCCTCCTTCCATCACTTATTACCTAAAAGAAAAAACTAAGGTTCAAGCAGTGGAAGATAACATCGAGCATCAAAAACAAGTTCTCCAAATCTTAAAGAACAACCTAACCATGGCACATAATCACATGAAACAATAAGAAAATCAACATCATAGTGAAAGAAGTTTTGAAGTAGGGGATTGGGTGTTTTTAGGACTACAACCATGCAAACAGATGTCCCCCAAGCAATCTGATGCAAGAGCATTTCTCCAAGCCAGCCAACCAGCACAGCTTGCATTCAATAAAGAAGGAGGGGCGCAACCCTCTCGTTTCAAATTTTGAATTTGAAATCAGTGTATTAATGATTGTAAGGCCGAAGAGCCAAAGCCATGCCCTTGAGAAGGCTTCAGTTAATAGATCGCATTTAATGGTTGTAAGGCTGAATCTAGATCTGATCCGAACTAGACAACCATTTAATTGTGAATTCAATGTAATTGAATGAGAGTAGGTGAGATGGAGGGAAGAGCTCGAAGAGGCCCCACACGTAAAATATCTTTTGTTCTTGTTTTAAGTAAAGTGGAGATATAGGAGACTCCCCAAGAGTTAGAGTAGAGGAGAGAAGGAGCCAAGACTCTGTCAAAGTCTGAGCTCAAACACATTGTAAAGAGGCATTCTTGATTAATACAAATAGAGCAGTTTTTTCTGCATGTTGTTGTCCACATGTTTATGAGTTCATGAATGAATGTATTTATGTGTTTATGATATGATGTAGATGTATGTTAGGTATGCATTTGCAGGGATAGATAGATTTCCCTATCTGTTCAGAGTTCTTTGATTTCAGGTCTGGTTCTTTGAGGCTTCATGCAGGAGTGCATGACAGAACATTATGGGTTCTGTAAGCTAGTGCAAGGAATGCACTTCTAAATCCTATGGGATTTGGATGAAGACGTGTTAGGAGGGCGCACCAGATGAAGTCATTGACTCAGAAGGAAACCTCAAGGTTGTTGAACACCTTGGAGGTGGGACTGTGTAGAGGAGGACACAGCAAAAGACAAAATCATTGAGGGATTATGTAGAAGCTCTACCAGGAGGGCATTGAGCGAATGAACGGGATGCATTAGGAGGAGAACTCTATTTCGAGTTCATTGATGACAGACAGAATCACTGAAGATTTTGGAAAGCTCTACTAAGAGGGCATTGAGCAAGTGCAGGTGTGCATAGAAGAGCTCTATTCTGAGTTCAGAGAAGAGAAGTGTCACAGGAAGACCTTCACAGGGTTACTGAACACCCTGCAGGCTCAGCAAGGAGTACTTGAGTAGGAAGTTGTCAAAAGGCACTTCCATCCCTTCAAGGAGAGAAAGGGGAAGAGACCATTGAGGTCAAAACAATTGAAGCTCAAGAGGATAAAGACCTGTACAAGGAGTGCACCAGGCCAAAACCTGAGTAAAGTGTTGAGAGACAACCATCTAAAGGCTCGTCAAGCACAGGAGCAGAGCACAGAAAATCTTAGGACAGATAGAACCTTTACGTGTAGAGACTCTGTAAGGAGTGCAGAGGTCAAGAACCACTTCGAGGTCTAGCGTTGACAAAGCTCAGGAGGAACATTGCCTTTGCACACAGAGCGATAGCTGCAAGGAGTGCAGAAATCGGAGAAACCTTTCAAGGGTTCATAGTCCTGAAGCTCAGGAGGAGGAGCGTCCCAAGAACGCAGGTGAGACCAAGGTTGCAGGCTTGCAAGAGGAAGCAAAGGCTGAGACCTTTGATAATTGGAAAATCTCCCAAGGAGAAGGAAGAAGCGGAAGCTCAGGAGGGAGCTACAGCTACCGTAGGATCGTTGAAGTTTTTGTCCAGGTGCAGGCAGGAAAGTGCAGCAGAAGAGAAATAGATCTGGGTCATCAGATCTTTCACAGACAATCGATAGCCATCAGATATGGTAGGAGTTGTATGAGGTTTAATCCTCGTATGCGAAGAGGAAGAGTCGTGAGACAGAAAGTCTCAACTCACGAAGTTCCGAACACATCAAATTCGTTCATCTACGAAGGACGCGTGTCATGAGATCCTCGTATTTTGGGGATTCGAGCATTGGAGAGGGGAACAGGGAAGTCTTTTGACTTCATGACTTGCGAAGTCCCAAGGAATCGGGACTGTCCATTTTGGAGGACAGGTGGCAGAGATCTGGGTCATATTGCAAATTTGGGTATCGCGAGTGGGGAGGCGGAGTTATTTGCGTTACAAACTCTCGAGTCGCGAGATCATGTTTAAATCTGAACTGTAGATCGAGGAGGAAGGAGAGCCATGATATTTGGTGTCTCGCTACCTCATATATCAGGGTTTCAGAGGGTGAAGGAGTTGCACCCTGATCGCTAGAGTTGTGAGTCGCAAGAGGTTCTAGCAGTTATCCCTAGCCTATGGTTATATGTAGAGGGCGCTAACAAGAAGGGAGCTATACCCGTATCGCAATCTCAAGTATCAGAGGTTTGGAGAAAGAGGAGTCAAGAGCTTCGATTCATGAACTCGTGAGATCGCGAGTTGTGAAAGGTGCTTGTGTTAAGGCCTTGGTCAGAGTGTTTTGGTTGCTTCGAGGAGGTGAAGCTCACACCTTGTGCATGTTCACACAAGTGGGGTTTTCGAAGGACCTATGGATCGAATGTTGAGGTTCCAATAGGGATCTGAAATAGCCGCTTCGGCTCAGGGAATATTTGAAATGATCCTTTGAGCAGATCTCAGCCCGAGGGCTACAGGTCTGCGTCACAATCCAATAAGGATAATAAATTATCACCAAATTACTATGGCCCTTATAAGGTGTTGCAAAATATTGGTATTATGGCATACAAATCGGAGTTGTCTGCATCTTCATGAGTACACCCATTTTTCCATGTTTCATGCTTAAAGAAGGTTATAGGTGACAAGATCCCAATTCAAACTATATTTCTAGAACTTGATGAGGAAGGAAAAATCATATTGGAGCCTGAATCTATCATTGACATAAGAATTCACCAGCTGAGGAATAGATCCATTTCAGAGTATCTCATTAAGTGGAGGAAACTACATGTTGAAGATTCCACTTGGGAAGATGATTCTTTTATACAGAAGCATCTAGAATTTCTCAAGAATTGCAGACACCACTTTTCTGAAGGGGAGGGGCATGTTAATCCCTAAATAGTGGAAGATTACCCCTTAATTATGGAATATTACCTTAATAATGTTATTTTATTTATGTCAGCTTGGTCCATCATTTGTAATTGTACCTCCTAGTCTCCTATATATACCAAGGAGACATTTTCATTTGGAATCATCTTGTATTTGTAAATTTATGTGGTGTATAAGGAGGTGGCACCTTGGAAGAGGCTTATTATCTAAAATTCTCTCTTTTTCAAGGCGTTGAGTACTTATTCTGAGGTGTTTCTATGCTATCTTGATATTTGGTTCCTAACACCTAGGTATGCAATTTTTCCTTTTTATGGTGTTTATTTTGGTTGATTTCCATATTGGTAAAAGTTGGTAATGGAGAATACAATAGGAACTATGTAGATAGTTCATGTGAGTGTTCTAAAATGAAATATAGAGTGAAATTCAATGAGAGGATTGATGGAAATAATCGTTGTCCTTACTTCTAAATAGATGAATGTAGGACTCTTACACTTATATGATGATTGTACTCAACTCATACTTCCATAACTATGTGAAAAGAGTTTTCCCATGAACCCCTTACATGTGTTCAATGATTGGTTGATAAGACAAAGAATGCACATGGTAAGAAATAAATGAGTTCTAAGGATAACACTTGGAAATAAAGGATTTATTTTCCCATAGGCCCCTTTTTATCTTCCCCTCTAGTAGGATCATATCCCCTTTCATTCTCCATATAGCCATTTAGGACCATTTTATATTATATTCCATCTTTAGTATTTACATAACTTGTCATCCATTGTGGAAAGACTACCACATGGTCCATATATATATATATATATATATATATATATATATATATATATATATATATATATATATATATATATATATATATATATATATATATATATATAGTTACAGAGATAATCAATGAATGGATCAAGTTCAAGATAGGGGGAATAAGACAGGAAACATGAAAGAAGAGATAACTATAGAACATCCAGTCATTCAAGGAGGGTCACTGGAAATCACAGACATCACTCACCTCCTTACTTAGCTAGGAATCCTTATGTATCTGAGGATTCAATGAGTTGTCTGGAAGTGTCTGCTATTAGAAAACAAATAATAAGACATGAGTGGGATGGTTTACAAGGAAAGTTGAGGAATCTTAAGCTGCCATCCTTTGATGGTGAAAGAGAAATGTATGATGATGCTAAAGCTTGGTTGCTTGGAATCGGGAAGTATTTTCAGTTGCACAATTATTCATCTAATCTAGAAGCCAGAATTGCCACATACCATTTTCATGGAACAGTTTCTATGTTGTGAGATCAATCGAAGAAAGTGGAGCACAATTATGAGAACATGATCACTTGGAAGCAGTTCAAGAAGTATTTTAAGAAAGAGTATATTTCAAAGAAATATTATGAAAAGAATATGTAAGAGTTGTTTGAAATTAATTTGGGGTGTAAATGTGTTGAACCTGCACAGAATAGATCTAGCTAGAAAATAATACACACATTTGCAGAGAGAAATTGAGAAAGAAGAAGCAAGATAGAAAGAATGGAAGAATTCTCATTAACTGTATTCCACACTCAAAGAGTGAATAATTTACAATATATATAGGATAAATGAGTAACTAATGAGCCATAGTGGTGGTCTAGATTGATCTGGACACACACCAGCAGTTACAAGAATAAATTGCCACCTAGTCTAGTCTCTCAGGTAGTTACGAGAGTGAACTGCCACCTAGTTGAGTTAACTAGTCAACTAGTCTTCAGTTAACTGACTAAACAAAGAGTAGTGAGTTGGTGATGATCCCAATGTTGCATGGTGACAAAACCAATGCAACATCTAAACTCAACTCAATTGGTCAAACTGAAGTGTCAACTGAAAGAGTATATTCTCTAGGTGGAATATTCTCCTCTAAAATATAGGAGACTAGTTAATGAATAATTATGACTAATAAACAAGGAATAAATAAATCCTAGGTGTGTGTGAAGTAATTCTAAGACCCCCCCTGAGCCTCACTATGGTGAAAATAAAGAATGGGTCTCGACTACAAGGCCATCTTAGGTACCCAAATACAAAAGATACATTGAACTAAATGAGGAAAGAGGGAAAACCTCATGGGAAACCCCCCACCGCCCTCAAATTACAATGCATAAAATAAAAAATGATAAGGAACAAAAGGAAGTTGCTAAGCAACCATGTCCTTCACTCCAAGAAGACCTCGCAACTCTGCAAGTTTGTGCTCTTTGAAGATTTTGTTGAAGATGTAGATGTCTGCACGGATCTGATGAAGTATATGCATGATTGACATTTCCACACATATCCACTTTATTTTCTTGTAATGAATAATATCCAAATAAATTTTGGATGAAATTTTGAAAACCGTACGACCGTTTTAGGAAAAGCGCTAAAATTTTGTTGATTTTGAAACGATAATAACTTCACTTTTTGGACTCTATTTCGGACGATTTGGTTTTTGAACTTGGATATTTTCCCGAGAGGAATTCAAATATCCAATTTGTTTCTACAAATTTGGCTCAGAAAATATTAGAATGGCGTCTGATGTGCTCGACTCTCTTTTTGTCTCCTGACATGCATGCATGGTGCATGCAAAAGTGTTTGCATGTGAATCCTAAGATGCATGCCATATATCTTCCACATGAATTTCAGAAAATAAATCTGAAATGGAGTAGACATCATCTTCAATTATTGGAATATTAATTTTTGCAAAAACATTTGTAGAAGACTCTTCATAATAAGAGACATGATCTTCTGATGGATTCTCTTTTGTCTCTATCTGTTCGACCTCCTACATGAAATATTCACAATATTCTTTATTCCCAAATAGAACCTCCAATCTGGTCTATAATTCATTTGTATTTAATCCTTGTGATTCTTCATATACTTGATGGAAAAGTTTGGGAGAAACAGACATGTCGATACTTCCTATGGTCATATCTTGTCTATTGAGAAAGTCATTTTTCTCTTCGACGGAATCAGGCTCTACTTCCATTGCCATGGTTATTTGGTATAAGCCTCTGCATCTAATATGAAGCAAAAGTTTTGGCTTTCATTCCAAATAGTTATGAGGCATGAGAAGTATTTCCGGTGAATAATCCATCTTTATGTGTTCTTCAATCTTCAGCACCTACAAAAAATAATTTGGTGTAGCTTTTTCTTAGTAGTCTGTCGGCTCTGATACCATGTAAATGTGTTGAACCTTCATAGAATATATCTAGCTAGAAAATACTACACACATTTGCAAAGAGAAATTGAGAAAGAAGAAGCAAGATAGAAAGAATGGAATAATTCTCATTAACCGTATTCCACACTCAAAGAGTGAATAATTTACAATATATATAAGATAAATGAGTAACTAATGAGCCATAGTGGTGGTCTAGATTGATCTAGACACACACAAATAGTTACAAGAATAAATTGCCACCTAGTCTAGTCTCTCAGGTAGTTACAAGAGTGAACTACCACTTAGCTGAGTTAACTAGTCAACTAGTCTTCAGTTAACTGACTGAACAAAGAGTAGTGAGTTGGTGATGATCCCAATTTTGCATGGTGACAAAACCAATGCAACATATAAACTCAAATCAACTGGTCAAACTGAAGTGTCAACTGAAAGAGTATATTCTCCAGGTGGAATATTCTCCCCTAAAATATAGGAGGTTGGATAATGTCTAATTATGACTAATAAACAAGGAATAAATAAATCCTAGGTATGTGTGAAGTAAATCCAACACCCCCCCTGAACCTCACTATGGTGAAAATAAAGAATGGGTCCCGGCTACGAGGCCATGTTAGGTACCCAAATACAAAAGATACACTAAACTAAATGAGGAAAGAGGGAAAACCTCATGGGAAACCCCCCCCCCTCAAATTACAATTCATAAAATAAAAAATGATAAGGAACAAAAGGAAGTTGCTAAGAAACCATGTCCTTCACTCCAAGAAGACCTCGCAACTGTGCAAGTTTGTTCTCTTTGAAGATTTTGTTGAAGATGTAGATGTCTGCACGGATCTGATGAAGTATATGCATCATTGACATTTCCACGCATATCCACTTTATCTTCTTGTAATGAATAATATCCAAATAAATTTTGGATGAAAGTTTGAAAATCGTACGACCGTTTTCGGAAAAGCGCTAAAATTTTGTTGATTTTGAAATGATCATAACTTCACTTTCCGGACTCTGTTTTGGACGATTTGGTTTTTGAACTTGAATATTTTCTCGAGAGGAATTCAAATATCCAATTTGTTTCTGCAAATTTGGCTCAAAAAATTTCAGAATGTCATCTAATGTGCTCGGCTCTCTTTTCGTCTCCTAACATGCATGCATGGTGCATGAAAAAGTGTTTGCATGTGACTTTTGAGATGCATTCCATATATCTTCCACATGAATTTCAGAAAATAAATCTGAAATGGAGTAGACATCATCTTCAATTATTGGAATATTAATTTCTGCAAAAACGTTTGTAGAAGACTCTTCATAATAAGAGACTTGATCTTCTGATGGCTTCTCTTATGGCTCTATCTATTCAACCTCCTGCATGAAATCTTCACAATATTCTTTATTCCCAAATAGAACCTGCAATCTGGTCCATAATTCATTTGGAGTTAATCCTTGTGACTCTTCATATACTTGATGGAAAAGTTCGGGAGAAACAGAGATGTCGATACTTCCTATGGCCATATCTTGTCTATTGAGAAAGTCATTTTTCTCATCGACAGAATCATTCTCTACTTCCACTTCCATGGTTATTTGGTATAATCCTCTGCATCTAATATGAAGAAAAAGTTTTGGCTTCCATTCCAAATAGTTATGAGGCGTGAGAAGTATTTCTGGTGAATAATCCATCTTTATGTGTTCTTCAATCTTCAGTACCTGCAAAAAATAATTTGGTGTAGCTTTTTCTTAGCATTCCATCGGCTCTGATACCATGTAAATGTGTTGAACCTGCACAAAATATATCTAGCTAAAAAATACTACACACATTTGCAGAGAGAAATTGAGAAAAAAGAAGCAAGATAGAAAGAATGGAAGAATTCTCATTAACCATATTCCACACTCAAAGAGTGAATAATTTACAATATATATAGGATAAATGAGTAACTAATGAGCCATAGTGGTGGTGTATATTGATCTGGACACACACCAGCAATTACAAGAGTAAACTGCCACCTAGTCTAGTCTCTCAAGCAGTTACGAGAGTGAACTGCCACCTAGCTGAGTTAACTAGTCAACTAGTCTTCAGTTAACTGACTGAACAAAGAGTAGTGAGTTGGTGATGATCCCAATGTTTCATGGTGACAAAACCAATGCAACATATAAACTCAACTCAACTGGTCAAACTGAAGTGTCAACTGAAAGAGTATATTCTCCAGGTGGAATATTCTCCCCTAAAATATAGGATACTGGATAATGACTAATTATGACTAATAAACAAGGAATAAATAAATCCTAGGTGTGTGTGAAGTAACTCCAACATGGGGAGCATGACCATGGGAGAATATGAAAATAAGTTCTTAGGATTGTTGAAGTATGTGGGATTTATCAAGGATGAGAAGGTCAAGCATTTGAAACATCTCTTCAACTCTGAGGCCCATTTCTATAAGGGAGATTTCATCCTTATAGTTGAAGAGATGTTTCAAGAAAGGATGTTCATTGTATATATATCATGTGGAGGAACCAGAAAGGAAAAAAGGACCAAGCCTTGAATAATTTCTATTATTGAAAGAATTTGAATATGTATTCCAAGAAATAATCGGATGTCCACCAAAGAGGGAGATATATTTCTCTATTGATTTAGTACCAGGAGCTACCCCAATATCAAAAACTCCTTACAGAATGATTACACCGTAATTAAATGAATTACAAATGAATCTAGAAGAATTATTGAAGGAAGGGTACATACAGCCAAGTGTTTCACCTTGGGGAGCACCAATACTCTTTGTTAAAAAAGAAGGATGGAACATTGAGGCTGTGTATTGACTTTAGACAACTGAATAAAGCCATTGTGAAGAAAAAATACCCTCTACCCTGAATTGATGGCCTCTTTGATCAACTAAGACGATCAAAGATATTTTCAAAGATATATTTGAGATCCATATACCATCAGGTAAGAATCAAGGAAGAAGACATTAGTAAAACATCCTTGAGAGCCAGGTATGGACATTATGAATTTGTAGTGGTGTCATTTGGATTGACCAATGCATGATTTGTCTTTATCTACTTAATGAATGGCATATTCAGAAACTATCTCGATAAGTCTTTCATTGTATTCTTGGATAACATACTTATCTATTCTAAGTCTGAGGAAGAGCATAAACATCGCTTGAGTTTTATTCTACAAGTACTGAGGGAACAATAGTTGTATGCCAAGTTAAGAAAGTGTTCCTTTTACCCAGAACAAATCCATTATTTGGGGCACATTATTTCAGAATAAGGTATAACAACAGATCCAAAGAAAATTGAAGCCATTAGAGGGTAGCCAACACCAAATAATGTTTCAGTAGTCAGATATTTTATGGTATTAGTTGGATACTATAGGAGGTTTATAGAAGGGTTCTATAATATTACTCATTCCATCACTTATTTACAAAAGAAGGGAACCAAGTTTGTATGCACAACAAAGTGTGAAGATAATTTTAACTTGTTGAAAGAATTAGTTACTAGCGCACCTATTTTAAAGATTGTTGGCCCAAATGAGAATTTTTTGGTTTGTACATATGCATGAAAAGAAGGACTTGGTGGAGTCCTCACTCAAAATGGATAGGTCATTAGTTATGTTTTAGGAAGCTTAAGGAGCTGTTGAGGGGTCCTAAATCCATTTAACTCAACAACAGGAACCAAACCTGCCACTAAGGCCCAATTAGACTCTACAATGTTTAATAGTGGAATGGTTCTCCAGATCTTGCGATCCAACCAATTAATCGATGGGATTTATGTAGTGATTGATAGGACGTCTTCTTGTGAAATCTCCTCCTCCAGTTTGAACGTTCTCTTTTTGTAGTTTCTCTTATAGGTGAGACCGATACAAGATAAATGTTGGTATAAACCAACTGGGTAACAAATGGGAAATGCTTAACAACTGAAGAAGGATGAGCTCAGGATAACCCTCATTATCAATCATGCAAACAATGATTATTAAACCTATGACAAGCCTAGTAATAATGCGTTAACCTGTTGGTGTTCCAATTATTGACTGACATACAATTATGAGAAGAAAACATACATGTAATAAACGATGGCAAGAAAAGTACTTTCCTTAGCTCTAATCATTGATCACACATTAACACAACAATTTAATTTTCATCATTAGAGATAAGGATCTCCTTTATCTCCACTTCCCTTGCCCGATACTTGATTACTTTAGCACTTAACTATTGCAATATTGTCCAAGCCTTGATCGGGTGTTCCATGAACTGTTGTACACTACCTGGCACCATGTTCTCCATCTTTTCTATCTCCGCAACCCATGATGAGTCTTGTTAAACATGTAGTTTGACTATGTCATGCAAGTCGGAAAAGTCATCAGGTGTGTCGAATTATGGAAGATCGATGTCTCTCATCGCCTGATTAATATTGGTCCAATTCCTTTCACACTCAGCCCATTTCTATTGGATTTTCTGATAAGGTTCTTGGGCCAACTTCTTTATGCGGTCGATGTTGCTATCCCTTAGTACCTGAATGTCATGCTCTTCGGCGACTCGGCCTTGTTGAAACGCGCTAATGTAATCGATCCTTTCCACTGCTTGGTGTGCTTTCTCATACCATCTTTCCATATCCTTTCATGTCGCCAGCACCATGAGGGTGTCTTCTTGGAAATCGGTTATCCCTGCATTGAAAAGGGGTCACTCATTCGTGAATTTACTATAGGCAGCTTGGAATTTGCTTCTCAAGAACACCGTAGCCTGTGTGGAGTCCTCATAATATTTTTCCAAATGACGTAGATGCTCCAACTCCTTCAGCGCAGTGGCCAACTCCTATTCATCCTTCCTTTCTCTATCCAGGGTGGCATCTCTGATTTCCATCCCTGCACCAATAAGCTCAGACATCTTGGCATGCTCCGTGCTAATCAATTTTTCCTCTGTGGTGATGACGATGGAGTTGTCCAGAGTAAGCCTCCTCTTCTTGGTGGTTATATTCATGATGTTTTTCCTCTTTCGGTTGTATGCGATTGCTTGTATATCAGTGACCTCATCCACGGGTTCGAGGATTTTCTTCTCTCCCCAGGTAAGCGTGTTTCTGAGGCTCCCGATGGTGTATATTTGTTCAATACTAGGTTCTTAAACCTCTTCTATGTGTTCTGAAAGTTCGGCCTCTATTTTTTGCTCATCGGGAGGTAAAGTACTAGCCAAAATGGATGCATCAGGGGAAGGCTTAGTACTTACTTGATAATTGGCTGCTGAGATGCCAATTTCCTATTGTGGAATTTCTTCTTCTTGTTCGCCCGACCCTAGCTCGTCCTTTAGGTTGTCCACTTGGGTCCCTGGGGCATCGATTAGCTCAGTGTCTAAGACACTTTGGACCTCTTGGTCACTCTGTGGAAGGCTTTGAATTTGAGCATTTGGAACTGTGGAAGATGCTTTCTCGGGTTCCTTTTCTTCTTTGATCTATACTGGAGTCACCACAGAAAGTTTTGAACTCTCTTCATCATCATAGATCGTTATTAAGTCATGTAGGGGGTTTGGTGAATTTTCTCTCCCTGATGTCCTTACTATCTCTGGCTAAGACAAAATTCCCCCTGGTGATCTAACATGTGGCCATGAAACTTCCATGTTATCCGACCCTCTGGTTTCTCCAATTTGTATCGACTCTAGGTTGCTTGGTCCTTCCCTTCTTTCGATTGCGTTGTCGGCAAGAACCTTGGTCATCTCTACGAGGTCTAGATCATTCTGTAGTTGATCAATTACTCTCTGTGCCTATTCCATTAGGAGAAATCCCCTTGCCTGTGCCTCCAGTGTCAAATACATTCCCCTTTTCTGCACCTTTGTTGCCTCTATCGCTTTGATTTCTTCCCTTGCTCTAAGAGCCTCTTGAGCCGACTACTCTACTATTTCCACCTGTTCATCCATGCTCATGGTCTTGAACCTAGTCATTTTTGGGTCGGCCATCCTTTGCACCACCTTGTCCCAGTCCTAGGTGTTCTTTGTGAAGACTTCATCTTCAAACTTATCGTGAGCATACGGCCACCAGGATGACACCTGTGAAGCATGTTGCAGGACCAGGCCCTTTGGATCATGCTTGTGAAATCAGCATGTCGGGACTATGAATTAAAGTTGGCTCAGCCCTTCTTGTTTTGCTTGAGTGGTATCCTTCACCAAATAGAACCCTACATGGAAATCGTAGGGTATAAAAGATCATTTATTGTCTTTAACCATGGTGGTGTTGTAGCCTTGCAAGATGGTATCATAACATATGTCTCCTATGACGATCTAGTCTAGGACATGATCTAGTAGGAGATGTGGTGTTCTGGTGGCCCCGAACACCCTGATGTAGGTGGTGTTCTCATCCAAATACCAATGGCCTACCTTAGCAATTATTTTCTTGGTTGTCGTTGATAGCCTTGGTCATTTCTTCTTAAAAGGAATGAAATAAATTTGGGCAATGAATTCAGCGCAGATGAGGGAGTAATATTTCTTATACTTTTTTTCCCATAGCACGTTGAAGTGGACGTAGACCAGGAGCTCTACAACATGCCAGCTCAGATTCATGCTGAGGAAGAAATTCCTAATTCACATGACATCGAGAAGGTATGAAGCCATGTAAAAAAAATTTGCTTCTCCTTCCTTTGGCATCTGATCCTGCTGCACATAGGTGCTTAGTTTCTTGGATATTATTGCTCCCCAGTTGAAGCTACACCCGACGATTGCAACTTTGTATGCCAAATTCATCCATGCAAACGTGGAGAAATCTTTCTCTTCGTATAACCGGCAAATGAGAGCCATCAAATAGACGTATGGCTCCCTCAAGTTAGCCATTGTTACCCATGATTTTGGTCATCTTGATGGTGTATTGATCATGGTGTACTTAGGCTCCTAATAAGAACTTTCTCCTGAGAAAAATGACATTCATCTCTTCCCAGAAAACATATTTTTGAAGAGAGTTCGCAGGTTGCTTATATCCTAGGGTGCAAGAATGACCCATTCTCGTATACTGCCTTCAGCTAGGGTGCGAACTTCTCACACTGTGCTACATAGCTAGGGTGCGAACTTGTTCTCAAGCTTGGAAAAAGATGGAGTCTTGATGGTTCTAGAAGGGAATCTTCTAGAGAATGGGTTGGCATTCGAATGGTTATATTTTTACTGGTTTCCCTGATATTGTGGGATCATTCTTATCCAAATAACCATCTCATCCTCTCCTATATATTGATGGGATTCTCATGGAAAAGGTTAAGCAAGATTAATTGGAGAATTGGTGAAGGAATTGTGTGAAGGACCTAGCTTGAACAGGAGCTTGGAGACTCTAGCAAGTCTATCAATAGGAATTGGATCTTCTTCATACAAGGATCAAGCAAGTGTGTGTGTTGGAACCAAGATCCATCGAAAGGAAGCTTGTGACATCAAGAAGATCATGTTGTATCTTCTACTTTCGATTAATATGATACATCGGCATGTCCTTTTCCCATAAAGTCATTCTTACTTTATTGTGTAATTCCTTGATCATACACATAAGTTGACGATTGAATATATCTTTCTATTCTTCACTTTAGTTGGTTTGTGTTGTCTTGGTCTTGACTTCATGAGAGCGCCGGAGCGAAGCGAGAGCAACAAAGACCCTAGGAAGTGATACAAAGGTATGCAACTTGTTCCTCCCTACTAGCTAATTCAATGGTCATAACTTAGGGAAAGAGTCATTGTCCTATTTTGTTCTAGATCCAGGTGGATCTAGGGAGATCTGTTAGTGTCCACACCTACCGATTAGTCTGATAATAGTTGTCCCATACCATCCAGTGCTCTGGTTTGTAAACTTCTTGTCCTCCCTCCACCATGAGGCCATAACCCGGCTGGTGTCGTGGCATTCATAGAACTTCACCACGAAGTCTGTGTTTAGCCGCTCCTATGGATTTCTAAGTTTGTAATATTTCTGAACTTCTACCAAGAGGAAAAATCCGACACACCTACCATTGTCATCGTTGATTAAAAATTTATGTGTGTTTGTGTAGTCGATGAGCCACTTCAGGACCTCTATGTAGTGGAAAATGGGAGTTCTGCTTTCCACCATGTGTAGATACAACCATCAAGTGTTCTAGAACACATGGTCGTCAAGCACTCTTATGTCTGAATCACTGTGTGGGACATATTCTAGGTATTCTTCTCAACTGATCATGTTAAAGAGATCCCCCCACTATAGGAGTGCCACCTTGGACCTGGTGCTTGCCTATATATCACCAAAGGTCGGAGGCTGGATGAAAATCTTCTTCTTTGTTGTCTTGACAACAGGCTCCAACCTAAGAATGTACTCCAATTTCCTCGCGATCCCTGGAGAAGAGCCTTCGCCTGTCTCTGGTTCTTTTAGCTTTGGTGCTCTCGGCGAGTGTTGGGGATAATTAATTTCTTAATAAAGAAACAAATAATCACCTATACATTAATTATCAACCGAGTAACATGTTTTTCTTTCAAGTAAGTCTGCAAAATATATGCAATAAACTACCCATGACTAACACTGGTCTTACATGATTATGTTCTACACTATCAAGCTCATTTAACAAGAAATAAAATGCAAGACTTAAATATCAATACTAAATTTAAGAAGCTGAAATCAAGTGACAGGAAATGAGACTTATACTAATCACACAAATTGAATCAACACTAAACTAAACAACGCCTTGCTGAATTTGAAATTTAACTTATTGCACCCAACAAAATTCAAATGCTAATCTAGAGAAAGAAATTAAATGAAATCTAGAAATTGCAGGAAATATCAAATCTGGAAAATACAGTAGCCAACAAATTACTTGAAGAAAATGATTTTTTCTTTAAGAAACATAAATTCAAATTCAAATAAACAAGCACACAACTAAACTAGTTTCGATGTTCAAGGCATCACCTTGTCCAGGGCAGTGGGCCCACCTACCAAAGAGTCAGTTCTGCCTTGAAAATAATTCAAATCAAATTACAAATAATAGATGCAAAACTCAATGGACATCTTCCTTCATTAAAATATATGAGAGAAATAATTACACCAGAATGAAGTTCTTATCTTTTCCTCAAATTCAATAATTTTCCATCATTTCCATAATTCTCCCCCTCTCTACCTCTAATCTTTTTTCATTTAAATACACAGAGGGGAAAGTGAAATTACAACTAAATGGATTACAAAATGGTTTCCTATTACAATTTTGTATTGATTACATAATCTGAATAAACAATATCAAATATGGAATATCTCTCCATCATCAATCAGCTGAAACAAGTCGAGTCTGGCATTGCAATTGGAAGAATTTAGAAAATGACCACAATAGCAAATCTGAGAAAATTGTCTTCAAAGAACCTTTTGTTTCTCTCAATCCAAATCGAATTTTGGAAAACTACTCATTTAGAAAGTTAAATTGGTCAGTTTTGCACAAAACCCATGTCTTAGATTTTCAAGATTCATCTTCAGATCCCTGAAATATCCAACACAAATCTGTCACTTCTTATTCCAACAGATTTCTGAGTTGAAATATTTGAGTATAAACTGAAAATCAATTTTTCAATCTAGAAGAGATCTTGGAGGCTAAAATCATGAGTGATTTTATAAAATATTCATCAATAAACCATTATCAGCAAAATCATGCATAATAATCTTCAATTTATTAAAAATAAAGGAGAACAAATATTATTTAYCGAYAAGAGCATAAATAATTATAAAATGGAATTATATGATAAATTATGATAAATGACGTGATAAAGAATGCTAGAAATGGATGAAATATGTGTCAAGAAATGGTAGAAATAATGATAGTTTAGTGGCCCARCATCTCCCCCAAAYTGAACTTGTTGCATGTCCTCATGCAACCCAATGTCTCTATATTAACCAAGTTACGATWCAATAACCAAGATGTTTACTCCAGCTCATGATAAAAGAAAACAAAAACTTCTTCCCCAAAAACAATAGTTATTCAATTCTAACAATGTTGGTGAAGTTGTAACAATTTTCACATTGACTTTCAATCATATGTATATGAAGTTGTAGAAAAATATGATATAAGTAACAACAAACTTTTCCTAAAAACTAGATCCTGCTGAAATTTTGCAAGCAGATTTCTACGATATTAATGCTTCTCGATACAGAAAATCAAAGCAATCTGATGCATGGATTTTAAGATATTAGCAAAAATGGTTGTAAGTGACAGTGCATGATTTCTGAAATTTTACAAATTGATTTAGCTTGATATTTTCTGGGTTTGTACATATTAATGATATATTCAAGTTGTCCGAAAATCCATTTATGCACTGTATGAAAGTGAAATTATATGCCTTAAATGAGGAAGAAATTAGAAAATATCCATTATGCATAACTCCTCCTTCAAACTGGAGAATTAGCTTGTCCGCATGCAACTAGAAAACAAATTGAGGTGGTTGCTACAATTACTGTTGAAACCTCAACTTGGTCTATAACAACAAGGAATAAGGGAGGTTTTGGGAATAAATAAAGACAGTAATGGGTCAGAAAGAATATAATGACATGGTCCTGATAGGTAAAGAAACGAAAAATACGCTCCCCCAAACTAAAAGCTTTGATGTCTTTTGAAAAATGGAGAGTGGTAAAGAAATGAAAATAATGGTTTAAAAATATGAGTGAATAATGCTCAGTGGTTTTTCATGGCATTCTCCTAAAATTTTAATAAAGTCATAAACTTATGTTATTTTACCTCAAGATTTACCTCCATGAAAGAATGGAATGGCGTGGATGGACTGATATTGGTTGAAGTTGTTGTAGGATCAGTTGATATTGAAAGTGATGTGGAAGATGGAAGCCAGGCAAGCTAAAAGAAAGTAATCATAAAGTGTAGCATGGTTTCCTTCTCTCAAACTGATTAGTTGTCCTACCATGAATATTTCTATAACACGTCTCATTAGTATCCTCAATCAGTAATCCATCACCTCAATTACCTCATTATATATAAAAGTGACATCATCATGTTATGAATTCCATATGATAATAATGGATAAAAAGGGAATATAAAAGAGGATAAAAATGACAAGAACAAAAAGCATTCCCTATACCCATCAACTTTGGTTTCTATGGGTACACAAATGGTGAGAATTAGTTATCTCAGTCTTTGCTTCTCAAGATCGATCAATTTCCTGGTGTTCATAATCAGAAATATGCCTCTTTATTCTAACCCAAAATAATAGTAGTGTTGTTAAAATACGAATAAATGATGACTAATTGGGAAAAACAACTATCTTTGGTGAAATATATGAATATTTCTAGAATAAAGGAATGATAGATTAGATGATACAAAATTTCAAATCTCAAATATCCTAAAAGTTTTCTTTCCTAATATGTAAAGTGAATATATAGAACACATTAATAGATATAAACCATAACCATCATTATCTAAGAACTGATGAAATATTACCCAAAGAACCATGAGTTATAGCAAACCTTATATATGCAATAGTAAGCTTTGTCGATAATTAGTTTTTAGAAACCAAGGTAACAAAGTAGATCATAGTATTGAATTAACTTCTATACCATAGGCATGGCCACTGCTGCCAGTAGGGGTCCATAGCTTCGACAGGGATGCCTTTTTAGCCCATTGATATGCCAATGTCCCATCTATTAGAAATAAATACATAGTTGCAAGAGAATTTCAATTTACTTAGAAGTTTATTGAAGATCATTGTTCCGGCTTGGGAGCCAGTTAATAACAATGGCATTCACGAGAGCTAACAAAAGTGAACAAGCCGGCTTGTGATGAGACCTCTTGTCCTTCAGTTTTCATCTTAGGGTCATTACCTTGGATTGGTGACCAGTGGTGGTAATGTCACTTTGTTAGGACCTATGAACATGGTAGGTCGGCTCGTAATGAGACCTCCTATCCTTTAATTTACTATTTATTTTTAAAATTCAACTGTGCTTATTGTTAATCTACAAAATATTACTTAATAGAGGGGGTGGCATGTTGGCTCCTTAAGAGCTAGGGATGGCGTAAAAAGTTTTTTTGTAACTATTTTCAACTTGGGTAATTTTGCTTCTCGAAAACTAAGAACCTTCAAATTACTATTAGTAAATATATTTTTCTTTACTAAGATTGAAGTTGAGGAACAGTTCATTAGATAATGACAGAAATATTTAAATACAATTTTGTGGGAATCATCATAAATTTTACGAAATCAAGGACTTGACAATTTAAGAAAGTTGAAAGTTGGCATGATGAAATCATCTTTGCATAATTATTCCTTAAAAATAAGATTATGTTTATAAATAAAAAAAGATAAATTGACTTCTCAATCATTATGTCAAAGAGGACCTAGAACATTAAAAAATATTTCTCATTCACCAAGGAGAAGAAAAAAAAGAAAAGAAAAAGACCCATAAATGTCGAAAAAATAACAATGTTTCCAAAGGGAACATCAATAATTCCTTTGCAATGAACAACAAAGGGAACAATAATTGTTCCTTTGAAATGAACAACGAACACCATCCGGTCCTTTGAAATGAACAACAAAAGGAGCAACAATCGTTCCTTTGAAATGAACAACAAAGGGAACAACAACCGTTCCTTTGAAATGAAAAACAAAGGGAACAACAAAACTACCCACCATTCTGAGCTTGTAAACAGGAAGTATCAAGCATGATTGTGGCAATCCCTCCCAAAAAATAGCAAGGTAACATGGAGAAGGATTAGTCATTCAACAGTCATAGTCACTTTACAAAATAATGAGGAATTAACAGTGAATCATTCTTGACAAGACTTACCATAAGAGTTTTTTATATTAGATCTGAGGCAATCATACACTTGATAAGATTGGGAAAGAAAATGGATAGATGTAGCGCAACAACATGAAACTCAAGAACTTCCCCTTTTTTATTTATTTTTTATTTTGATGAAGGAACAACAACCATGACTTTGAAGTAAACAACACATGTGACCCAAAAACATAAGAGAAATAAGAAAATAAACAACATTTTATTGAAAAATAATAAATTAGTAAATAACTTAAGTTGCAACAGCTGTGATTTCAATTGTAGCAGTGTTGTTTCAAGGGACAACATCTGTGCTTGGATGAAATTCCCTTATGTTATTAACATTTTCTTCCAGAATCACTTTTTCATAAATGAACCTCCTTTATTCTCCTGGGACCTGTAAAAAAATGAGCATCTACCTGTGGGAGAGCGGTCTCTAACCATACTGACAAACAGTATTTTAATCATAGCATCTTCGCTTTTTATCCAATTTGAGTGATTCCAATGCCAAATGAAAGTGAATTTAGAGAAATATCTCCAATAGAAACAGGTTTTTAAAAATTCCATGTGATGGTATATCAAATTTGCTCAAAAAAAACCTGCATAACAGAGTTATTTTTTTATTTCCCAACTTAGACCAACAATTGATATTTTGAAAATAACTTTTTCGTTTCATGACTAATTGAGCTAATTCGAATTGGATATGAAATTAAATTCATGTATATATATCCAATAGAAACAAGTTTTTAAAAGAAGAATAATTAATGGATCAAATACTCAAATGAACACTCGAAAAAACAGAGTTGTAAGAGTGTTGATTTATGATAGGCAGTCAGTATTTTGGTCATAACTTTCTCATGCGATATCAAAATCAAATGATTCAAATTTCCTTGTAAACTAGATTCATAAGAGAATACACCATAGAAACAGCTTTGCAAAATCTAGTGATTTAGTCCTCCAAAAATTGATTTTCCCAACTTTGTCGCTAAGCTGCCTACTAGACACCCTCTCAATGTTTTAGTCATAATTTTTTTGTTTCAAATCCAAATTGAGTGATTCAAATTGGGTTGAAAAATAAAAATAAAGGGTGACTTAGGATAGTAATAGGTTTTAAAAATATTATCATTTGATCCTTCAAAACATGACTGTACCAACTATATTTCTAGTAATTTTCTCAAGCTGCATGCCATAAAATATGATAAACAAACTTTTTTTTTCCAAAATGATGATGAGTGTTTGTAGAAATATGAATTTCAGTATAATATGTCTACATACACAAATAAATCACAACATATTGCAAAAATCAAAAATCTTTTTATAAATAAATTTATTTATGTACTTATTTTATTTTCTACTCTAACCTACTCTACATTGAAAAATAAAATATTCTTATGTACAAGAGTACTTCCAGTGGAGCCATTTTCAAAATAATGCCTCAAGTATATACATACCAAAATTATAAAAATGCATGTTAATAAATACTAGGGTATAAGCTATCATCTTCCCTTGAAACGATGGTGCCAAGAATTGTCGAAGTATGGAGTGATGTTACAAACAAATGATGGTGTGAAACCAATCTTCAATATAGCTTTGACACTCTTGATTTACCATGGTTGTCATATCATGCCTTTCGTCCATGACTTCTGCAATTTCTGGATTTAAAGCCTTCCCAAACCTTATATAAGTTTCATGTAGTGGTGCAGTTGAAATATGATGGGTGGGAAGGGTCGAGAAATTTTTCAGTTCAACATTGTAAGCATTTTGTATTGGTTTATTGTTATGAGGGTGTGGAATGGGTTGAACAGGCATTTGTGTAGGGCATGGAGGATTTTGATGATGTAGTGAAGAGTATGGATGATATGTTTGACATGCTACAAGATGAGGGAGAGTAGTCATTTAGGCCACAATTTCCATGGTTGTGAGCTTGTTGTAGCTTCTCGATCTCTTTGATATGTTGTTTTCATCCTAGGTAATAAAGAACAACTATCCATAGGATGTTTCTCTCGGCACTGAGGGAAAAACACTACTTCACTTTTTTCTTGATTTTTCTTAACCTGCAAAACATTCAATTGTGAATTTAGAGAGCTAATAAAATTGGTTTTAAAATGTTCAAATAAATCATTGATTTCAACTCCTATATCTCTTTTTTTTGTAGCAGATTTGGAAGAGAAAGAAGAAAGTTCTCTAGAATTATTACCAACCCTGGATATTCCTCTTGAATAACTTATGAATAATTCATAAATATCATCATATGATAGATGAAAAACATCACCTTTTCCCATCATATTTAAGAGCTCTAAAAATGTGGCTTTAATTCCTTTGAGTAGGAGTGTTTTCAAGATCTCTTTTGTCAAATGTTTATGCTTTGATTTTTGAAGGTTATATTGAAATCTCTCCACATAGTCTTCCAAGATTTCATCTTCCCCTTGTATCATACTAAAAATATCTTCATTATTCTTGCAATATCCTTGATACTTCTTCAAGTCCTCCCATGTTTGAATGAAGTTTCCACCAAGGCTCATAAACCATCAGAGAATTTCTCCTTTTAGAGTGAGAAGAAACACTTTCAACCTTTGAGCATTAGTACAATAATCATATCCTCAAAAAATTACTTCAAACTCAAATAAGAATGTATGACGATCTTCATTTTCCAAACCATGAAAATTTGGTAGAGCGGATGGGGGAATGATGTGCATTTCTGTCACTCCTAGATCTATGATAGGGAATTCAAAACTAGCAGTGTGTGCCATTTATTTCCAAAATAGAATAGTTTATTCATGTGCTACTTTGAGGATCCTCCTTCAAATATTCATCTCAATTGGTTAGTGGAATGGGTGGTGCTTACATCAAAAGTTCAAGTTCCTACCTTTAATGTTCCTAATTTTAATCGTGCATGCTATATGACCTGAAACTACCTACAGAGGGAAGATATCACCATAATTTAGCTAGGGTGCATGCGTAGGTTCTTACCATAAGGAAATTTTCTTTAAGGAACATAAATTGAAATTCAAAGAAACAAGCACACAACTAAACTAGTTTCAATGTTCAAGGCATCACCTCATCCAGAGCTATGGGCCCACCTGCAAAAGAGTCAGTTCTGCCTTGAAAATAATTCAAATCAAATTACAAATAATAGATGAAAAACTCAATGGACATCTTCCTTCATTAAAATATATGAGAGAAATAATTACACCAGAACGAAGTTCTTAGCTTTGCCTAAAATTCAATAATTTTCCATCAATTTTGTAATTATCTCCCCCTTCTCTCCCTCTAATCTGTTTTCATTTAAATACACAAAGGGGAAAGGGAAATTACAACGAAATGGATTACAAAATGATTTTCTATTACAATTTTGGATTGATTACATAATTTTAATAAACAATATCAAATATGGAAGATCTCTCCATCATCAATCAACTGAAACAAGTCGAGTCTGGCATTGCAATTGGAAGAATTTAGAAAATGGTCACGACAACAAATCTGAGAAAATCATCTTCAAAGAACCTTTTGTTTCTTTCAATCCACATTGAATTTTGGAAAACTGCTCGTTGGGAAGTTGAATTGGTCCGTTTCTGCACAAAACTGATGTCTCTTATTTTCAAGATTCTTCTTCAATTGCCCGAAACATCCAACGCAAAACTGTCACTTCTTATTCCAATGGATTTTTGAGTTGGAATATTTAATTATAAACTGAAAATCAATTTTGCAATCTGGAAGAGATCTTAGAGGCTAAAATCATGAGTGATTTTATAAAAAATTCATTAATAAACCATTATCAGCAAAATCATGCATAATAATATTCAATTTATTAAAAATAAAGGAGAACAAATATTATTTACCCACAAGAGAATAAATAATTATAAAATGGAATTATATGATAAATTATGATAAATGGCGTTGTTGTATCCTTTTCGCCACTTGAATGAGAAAAAGAGGGACACCTGCAAGTCTAGTTGGGACTGCTAGACAAGACATAGGTTAGTGTATGAATCAAATGACTCAATCACATGAAATAAACAAACAACTAAGCTAATAACAACTAAAGAAACAAAACTAAAATGCATAAGGAAATTAGAACCAAAATCAATCAAACAACTGACCAATATTCATGCCACCAATGGATAAATTATATTAGTGGTCAAACACCAAAGAGAAAGGGGGACTTATGGATCTCCTCTTCCTCCTAGGGAGGGATCTTGATTCCCCTATGTTAGAGATCTTCTTACAAATGGAAAACTAGAAAGTGAATGGTGAAGAAATCCAAGCTTATTCCCTCAAGAGGTGAGGTGAATAGCTTAATGAGATGATTCTAGTATGCTCCAAGAAGGAAAGAGGTTCCTTGTAGGAGAATAGAGACAACATAACAATAAAATGAGATTATTGAATTCATAGTGCATCCATGGCCTCTTTTTATAGAAAATATTCAAGGCATTATCCAACTGGTCTTTAGTGTGAACAAGGGGCCCTTTAGGGCACCCTTAGGTCTTTGACCAACCCCCCACTCAAATTCAGCTCAGATTTGAGGGTCAAATCGACTTGGGAGTTGAACCAGAAGTGGGTGAGGGGCCTAAAATAACTATAAATGTGTCATTCACAAGAGTGAGTGGCTTTTATCATACATAGTCGTGCATTGGGTGCATGTGCTCTCTTTTGGCTTCTTTGTCCTACGCACGTGTGCGTGCTTCCTGTAGTGTTTCTGCTCATGTCAATTTTATAACCAGTTGTATAGTTTGTGCCTTTTGGAAATGTATTTTTGGGACTACATGTGAACTAATAGGTGTTTGGAGATGTTAGATTCTTGTAACCATTTGTGGATGA
>JZKD02S1812480.1:29125-49988 GCA_000966675.3 Picea glauca | reverse complement strand
GTTTTATGAGTGGAGGTCAAATGAACAAAACTCAGTAGAAGAATTATTTTAACACAGAAACTAGACAAGTAATGCACATGGAAGTGAGGTCCTCATTAACTTCAGTCAATGATTTAGGTGTTTGGAGATGTTAGATTCTTGTAACCATTTGTGGATGAAATTTTAGTGATAACAGATGCCCCCTGATGTGTGAAGTTAGGAGCATACATATAGCCGAAATACATCAATGTTTCTTCTACTAAGAGTACTATTGTAAGAAGGAGTGTTGAGAGGAACTGAAAGAGTGACCCATCAGAGGGAGAGGGGAAACTGTGGGATCAAACATTTCTCTAGGTATGAAAATAAATTTTGTATACAAACGAGGCGGGCATGCCCCATGCTCGTGTCATGTAACTCAAATGTGTAAGACAGTAACTGAAGTTGTATGCTAATGTAGATAACTGTAGCAGCCTCCGGGGTGGTTTGATAATGGCAGATGAAAATTTGAATGGTGAACATACTCTGAAAAGAGGCGATGACACATGTTAGAAGTGTCGATGACTCGTAGGCATTGATGGCCCAGCAAATTCAAAGGTCTTCAGCTAAAACAACTGCAATAGTCGCAAAGTAAGACCCACCATAACATGAGATTGTGTTGAGGTTGAATGTTATGGGGTTCAATGATAGTTGAGAGCAATTATGGCTCTCTATGTGTTGTCTGAGACTCCTCATTGAAAAGGTAATGAGAGTCAATATATTGTCACCTTCCTGGAAACTGTGTTGATGTCGACAGAAAGGGAGACACGACTTCAAGAAGAAAAGGGCTTCATGAAATCCACTAGGTAAGATCAAGAACTAATAAGGAACATGAAAGAATTCAAGATACAGTGAGAATCAAGAATTCCCTTGGTTGGGGGTATGTTTGAAGGGTGATTGGCAACAACTGCGAAATTGTATCTAGTGTCAGGGAGACAACTAGACATGGGGTTAAGTTGTACTAGAGGCATGACAAAGTAGACAAACTCAAAGATCAGGGGTACATGGAATGTGGGATACTTGGGGTTTTATGGATGATGTCAATATGAGTAGAGGGTAGTGAATTCCCCAACTAAGGGCAACATGGGTTTCTTTGCCGGAAAAAAGAAGGTCATCACGGGTGACGACAAAAATCTAAGTAAATGTTGGAAACAAAGGCTTTTTATAATTACCAAATTAATAAAGAATAATTTGGGATGAGTGTACAAATATAGAAATGGGTACCCTAGTGCAAGATGGCTTGGCCTATGAGGACACAAGTTGCATGGAGAACTGGTGGAGGGTGGGGGTCCCATGGGTGGGTTTTCGTATGAGGTAAATGAATGGAGGGAAATCTGCAGATGGGAAAACTAATTGTGGATGAAATGGAGGGTTAATGATACTGCGGAGGCGCAGTCAAAATAGAACCATGATGAGATAACCTGGAAGTCCATTGGGAAAGATAGAAAAATGAGGAGTATGTGGTTGATTCTTGGAAATGCGTAAGACTATCGGGACTCCCATCCCTAGGGGTGAAAGCAGCATGAGTGTCAAAATGACAAGGGGGACTATGAATGGGACAACTCATGTGGGGGAGAGTGCTACTGGGTGAGAGTACTAAAATGAAATGGAGGTGACAGTGTTGTAGAGCCTCTATGTGAGGATCCTATAGGAAAATTTTGGAGGGTTTGACTGGGAGATGTAATTGATATTCAGAGGGAATGATTACATGCCAATGCCGATCATATACCTAAAGGGGTGGTTCTAGTTTGTGATGACCAAGTACCTACACACATTAAAAACGAATACCTGACGTGAACAATATATGAATATAAAGAACATATAACAATTATTTGATAATTTTCAACATGAGCAAGCACACCTGAGTGTGTCATGGAAATATTCTTCACTGGGGAAAAGTGAAAATGATCACTTGAGGAAAATGATTGTGTAAATGGCCGAAAATGGTTCGGAAAATGAAGCTTATGGGCTCATGTACCAAAAAATGAAAGTGGGAAAAAGGGCTTAGATATGGACGGTGGATCTATAATGGCATTGCAGTTGCACCGACACTATGGGTGATCGGGCAGTAGTTTGGTGGGAGGACATGAACCTCCCCTTTGCTCGAGGACTAATGAAGAAATATATTGAATTACATTCACGGGAGCATTGGTATGGAGTGTTGGAGGAAGCTCGGGCAGATATGTGTGGCGTTCTATGGCTAATGTGTGGCGGACGTATGGGATAGATGGGAAATGATGAGTGTAAAGCCCATATTTTGTGCATATGGCACAAGCAAAATTGGTTCGTATATTTTTCTTGCGTGTGGTTGATAACTCCGTAGTAGCGGGGGATGTACTGGGTGGATTGCTAAGCAAAATGGGTGCTTGAGGAAATGGATAAAACTGTGTAGCTCGGGAAGAGAAGGACATTTGTGAGTGGGGTGTCCTTTTCTTTCACATAATGCACAAGGGAGTTGAACTCGGGAAGGTAGTTGAGCGATGGACTCTTTCTTCTTCCGTCTTCCCCCAGTCATAGAAATGGTGCTAGCAATTGGGGCTGAGGGTGGTGTGGTAGGAACGAGTACGGAAATTGGCATCGGGATTCCCTTTGATGGAGTAGGGAGGGATGGTTGAGAAACCATATCAGGTGGATGTAGATACCATACAGGGATGGCGAGTACCATGTTCGGAAGGATAAGCATTGCAGCTACCTAAAATGATTTGACTCCAAGTGGGGGGTAGAAAAAGGGAATTTGGGTAATGGCCTAGCGGATTGTCTACCAAACCATAATTTCCGCCTGGAGGGGGGGAGATCCATGAAAAGTGGTGCAATGGCGCTCTCAGGGAACTCTTGAGGTAGTATTTATTCAACTGGTGGAACTTTGATATGGGGAGGAGACTTAGTGATAGGAGTCTTGTCTCCGATGTTTATTCCTTTAGAGGAAACTACACACACTTGTGCTAAAAAATATGGGTTTAGGAACGGTGGCGCTCCCTGATAAGTGCCCAACATGGATGGGTCTTGGAATAATCCAAGGCCAATGTTGACAACAGGAAAATCATCCGAGATAACGCAAACAAGGGGGATGATGTTATTGAAGTTGGTTGAATGGTTAGGCTCATAATGTGTTAGTTGGTTGATGGTGACAATCTTCCCATTATGGGGGAACATCATCGTACGAGACACAAAAGAGGGACCTCCTTCATAGCATACATGTAGTTGCATCCGAACAAGATATTGTAATCAAATTGGGCATCGATAACTTCAATGTCAATGAGGATGGTTTTTCCCCCAAGTTTTATGGGGACATTTTGACAAAGCCCTACGGAAGATGTTTGTCAAACGTCGTAAGCTCGAAGGGTGATAGCAAAGGGTACTAGCTCAAGGGAGCTAATTTCATACCATATGTGTTTATACATGATGCTTGTGGATGCACCTTCATCGATGATACACCGATAAACTATGGTGTTCTAGATATTAACTAATATCTGGAAGGATACTTGGGAGGGAAGATGTGGTTCTTTGCTATCTGAATAAAATGTGATTAGTTGCATGTCAGTTGGGTCGACTTCCCCCAAGGCATAAAGAAAGGATTTTCGTTGTGATGGATAGGTTTGGAGGACCTCCAACACAGACATGGTTGCTGGAGACTAGGCTAAGTCATCAACTAGACTATAATTATAAGTAGCCTTAGAATGAGGGTTATGCACATTATGTCGTAAAGGCATATGTGGTATGCGGGGAATGGGTTTCGTGTTAGGACGTGGAATAATCAATGGTTGTCCTACAATAGATGGTAGTGTTTATGAGGTGGTTTTGTAGAGTTGGGAGGCATATTGTATTGACGATTGCAGTTTTGTAGAAGAATATCTTCGCTAGTGAGGAGGACACTATGATCAACCAAATTCCTGGGTTGAGTGGAACTCGGTTTTGGATATTTCCCCATTTGTGGTGGTTCAGGGTTAATCACTTGTTGGGTATTCATCACACCTTGTTATGGTATGGGGTTTTACAAAATAGCTGGAGGCGGAAGTTGCAAATACTGTTGTGGGGCCTGCTAAGGGGCAGGTGGTGCCGGAGGGCCCTGTGAGTTCATGAATGCCCTCATTCGTTGGAGATCAGGAATTTGGGGGAAATGATGACTACAATGTCCATAATCACCACATATAGCGAAAGGGAATTTATTTCAAAGATTCTTGTTCTTCCCTTGTTGTGGTTGATTGTTATTGGTGCCCCCTTGGGTTTCTTGGTATTGGTTACCCCGAGCAGGGTGGTTGTGGGGGTCATTCCCTCCTGGTCCTGGGTTGTCATTGTTTCAGTTTTTTCCTTTCTTCTTATGAGTCGGATTGGTCATATTCAACTGTTCAAATGTATGAACCTATTGAATGGGAAAGGGTTGAAAAAAGTTGACGCAGGCATGTGGTTGTCCCGGTGGAGGATTAACAGGCTGGGGAGGACAAGGAAATGGGAAATATGGATGGTTTTGTGGATAGGATCCATATGGCATATAGGAAGTAGAGGTACTTCCACTACATCTAGGGTTATATCCATGGGTTGGGGGTGGACCCGTGCTGGATTGAGAGACTGAATATGGCATGGGTACCGGTGGGGGTGCCCCCAATGACTAAGGGAGAATAATAGGATATGACTGTTGGTAAAGGGGAGGAGGGTAATAAGGTGGACCTCCATATATAGGTGGATATTGGGGTGTACCATACATAGGTTGTGGTTGGACGTAGGGGTTGTGATGTGTGGTGGTACCAATCAATCCATCCGTCGTGTGAGACATCCCATGTTTGTCCTCGCCGAATGGTACGGGTCTCGGAGAATCAGGTAGTACTGTGTATAAGTATCCTGAATGAGCATAAATGAGGTCATACTGTTGAGTTGTTGATGTATGCCTCTTTAGTTTGGGGGAAGGTGGAGGCCACATATTTGGCAAGGAGAGGGACGAGTGATCTGAGAAACCAATCAAGGCATTGTTCTTTGGTGGTTTTTGCTTTGCATAAACTACATCGCCGATGCCATTCGTGAATGTGGTCAGCGATATGTGTGGCTGAGGTTTGTTTAAACTTATAAATTAGTTCGAGACCATTGTCATGACAAACTGGTAGTTGAAAGAAGGTCACAAATGTTTTGTCCAATGATTCAAAAGTCACATGGGACCCTGATTTTTCGTCCACATACCACTTGGATGATGGACCTGTGAGTGTGCACTGGAATAAGCTTAATCAGATGGAGTCGTCCATGATTTTGTTTGAAGAGCACCATAAGTGGAAGGTCATGATATGGTTGGCGGGATCTTCTCCTGCCTTTCCTTCAAACTTGGGAATGTCCGAAGGTAGTTTGGTAGGCATTGCAAGCCATGTGGGGTCATGCAATATAGGATCATTCGTGAGCTTACTCAGATCCATTATGTTGAGGGAGGCCAAATATGGCATGTGGAGTGGCATTGGAGGATTAGTTCCAACCATGGTGTGAGCAGGTAGTGGACCTGACCCTTGAGGGGGGTTTGGTGGGGGTGTAATTCTCCCTTGGGAAGAAGCGTACCCTCCACCACCTTGTGAAGGCGATTTAATGGATGGATGACCTTGGGAAGTGGACTCAAGTAAAGTGGAACCAAGAAAAGTTGATCCCAAAATTGTAGCACTCATAGGCATGTGAGTGGGTTGAGCCGGTGAGTTGGAGAAACTAGGAAATCCTCCTAGGATAGGAGGGAGATTTTGCAAGTGTCTAGAATGATGGGGATTCTGTGGGTCCCTTATGATGTCTTACTAGCAAAGTGAATGGGTGAAAATTATGATGAGATAAATAAATGAACAAGAGACTAGTATAATTTGGACCTTCACAATATATCTCACAATCGCATGTAATAAAATGAGCATCATACATAAATCAATTGAAAAGAAGCATACATGTGGGTAGGTGGATTTGTCATCGTGGGAGAACAAAGAAAACAAATGTTTGTGTCCTAAAAATACGTAACATCCTTCCTCTCAAATAGCACTGGGCCTTCCAATAGCACTCAACAGTGGGGTCTGAATCCACCGGAAGAGGAACTAGTGAAGGATGAAATAATCAGTTATAATGAGGGATAGAGGGTGCATATCCTGAAAGAGATAGAGATATTTCCCAATAGCCACACAAAATCTGATCAAGGTGCAATTGCAGCCCACAATTTCCACCTGGGTAGATGTCCTAAAATTTGGCTACTAGGTACATCAGTCAAAGTGCGACATTTAGATTTTCGGCCTCAGAAATAGGTCACAGCCTGGATCCCTTCCAAGAGGTGGGTGCCTCAAGAGGGGACGCAAAGAAAACCCGGACCTCGACCTTCGACCCTTCACGGGTATCTCCCTTCCTTATGGTGTAGGAACAATAGACTTGGAGGATTTTAAAGTTCCCTATTTGTCAACTTCTAATGTTTAAAGATGTGAGAACCAAATAACGAGGGGTTATCTAGATTCCTACCCCCGAGATCCTACCTAGACTAAAAATTTATTTTGGCACCTCCTTTGGAGGAAAACTTAGTGAGTTTTTTAGAAAATTTTATATGTGGTTGTTTGAGAGATTGGAGGTGTGAACCAATCTTGTTTGAATTAAGTGGGAGTGGATAATTTCTTTAAGAAATAGTGGGACGTTTCGGGATCCCTTTGGAGGAAACCTACTTCAACCTCCACAATTTGAGATGAAATTATGTGAGTGAGTAGTGACTTTGTGTGTGAGAAAGTGATAAAATGTGCCAAATTTTCAATAAGTTAGATGTCACCTTGCAACATGTGGACTTCTTGTGGTCCTTACAAGTCTTGATTACCTATCTTACTCGATGTCATTGGTACAGCCTTGCAGAATTTTAAAGTCCCTAAAGAACTAGCATGTGGACGTATGGGTCCTTACCAATCCTTTAAACTCCATAATGTGATTTAATCTAAGAAATCTTCGAAAAAATATCCTATATTGCAATCATGTGGGCATGTATGGGCTCATTACAATAATATTTAAACTCCCCTAGTGATGTAAACTAAGAAAGTAGCTTCAAAACTATCCTAACTTTGCAACATGTGGGCATGTATGGGCCCTTACAAATTTAAGATGTTTAAAAAGAAACTAAGAGGGGGCCCTAGGGCAGCTTTGTCCTCTCCTAAAGATTTTGTTTTAAGGGAGATGAAATCTTCCCTCAATCATTTTTCTGATTCTCAAGATCGTTCTACAATGTGAGAGAAGAGCATACTCAATGATTGAAGTTTGATTTCTGGTCCCAATGCAAATGTTTATATGTGATAGTAAATGATTTTAACTTAACTTTTACAATCAAAACAAGCCATCCATGCGGAAAAATGAAAGAAAAAGAGGAGAAATATGGTTCTTTTTAACCCCCTAAGTGCCTTGTTTTGACTAACCCTTCATATGGTAAGGGAATATAAGTGTGGTGCATTTACAAATTGCATAAAAGCAAGATTTTGAAGGCTAGGGGCCTTCAAAACATCACAAAAAACTCTTACAATGTTTAAATTCTAGACAAGTGCACGAGTCACAGTTTAGACAGAGGTGCATGTGGCACCAATGCGCAGAGAATTGAGGACCTGTTGGCACACTATGCACAAAATGCACTAGGAAACACAGTTTTGTTGGTGCACAATGCTCGGAAGACGCGCCTCTGGGTTGGAAAACCCACACACGTTCTTATACGCATCCGAGAGGAAAATTTTAAGTGGAATTCTCGTCTTCCAGTTCCAAATTCAGCTCTTTACAGGAAAATCTAGGTCGATTATGGTCCTGCAAGGAAAATGGATCAAAAAGAAGTGCTCAAACAACCCAAATAGGGAGGAAATTGATACCTTATCCCCCTGTATCATCACCAATCTGTTGTATCCTTTTCGCCACTTGAATGAGCAAAAGAGGGACACCTGCAAGTCTAGTTGGGCCTACTAGACAGGACAGAGGTTAGTGTATGAATCAAATGACTCAATCACATGAAATAAACAAAAAACTAAGCTAATAACAAGTAAAGAAACAAAACTAAAATGCATAAGGGAATTAGAACCAAAATCAATCAAACAATTGACCAATATTCATGCCAACAATGGAGAAATTATATTAGTGGGAAAACACAAAAGAGAAAGGGGGACTTATTGATCTCCTCTTTCTCCTAAGGAGGGCTCTTGAATCCCCTATGTGAGATCTCTTCTTACAAATGGAAAACTAGAAAGTGAATGGTGAAGAAATCCAAGATTATTCCCTCAAGAGGTGAGGTGAATAGCTTAATGAGATGATGTTAGTATGCTCCAAGAAGGAAAGAGGTTCCTTGTAGGAGAATAGAGGCAACATAACAATATAATGAGATTCTTGAATTCATAGTGCACCCATGGCCTCTTTTTATAGCAAATCTTTGAGGCATTATCCAATCGGTCTTTAATGTGAACAAGGGGCCCTTTAGGGAACCCTTAGGTCTTTGACCAGCCCCCCACTTGAATTCATCTCAGATTTGAGGGTCAAATCGACTTGTGATATGAACCAGAAGTGGGTGAGGGGCCGATAAGAACCATAAATGTGTCGTTCATAGGAGTGCGCAGATTTTATCGTACACAGTCTTGCATCGAGCGCATGTGCGCCCTTTTGTCTTATTTGTCCTACACACGTGCACATGCTTCCTGTAGTGTTTCTGTGCATGTCAATTTTATAACCAATTGTATAGTTTGTGCCTTTTGGAAATGTATTTTTGGGGCTATAGGTGAACTAATAGGTGTTTGGAGATGCTAGATTCCTGTAACCATTTGCGGATGAAATTTCAGTGATAACAAACGTGATAAAGAATGATATAAATGGATGAAATATGTGTCAAGAAATGGTAGAAATAATGATAGTTTAGTGGCCCAACAATGAGCGTCTGGTGGTTGGATTTCTCAGTAGCATTGTTCCTACAAATTAAGAAGAATTTCAGAGACTGTGTAAAAATGGATAAACACATACAAATTATAGCCAGCAAATTTACGGACTTGGATACATACCTTTGAAGCTTGCTAAAACCTGGTTATTTTGATAATCATGGGGTCAATACAACCTTCAAGTTGCTCGTATTTCTCCTTCGGATGCTCTGGAATTTTCTTACACACAGAATGACTTCGTTCACAATGGCTCAAGAGATTTTAAACAGGAAATATCTTACCGTGTCTCATCAGCCATTCAATTTGGGTTATGAGTGATTTTTCAACAAATTTGTCGCTGAATCTATAGAACTTAAATTCATCGTGGGTTGACGAAAGAGGTGTGGGTGGTGATGTGGTCTATCAGTGATTTTAAAAGGTTGTTTTAATTGATGCACGAGGTATCAACTAATGCAGGATCGGGTATTAATTAGCTCCTTAAATGCTAAAAATATGATCGTATCTGATGCTAAAATGTCACGTCGTCTCACTCTTTCAGTGGGTGGATCGGGGATCGAGGTTGTGCTATGAAAGTTTTCGTTGATATCCTCCTGCAAATATATCTGACGTCAATCGATCTTACCATACAATGTTGACGCAGAAAAGATGACTCGAAGGTGTGACTTAGACCTAGGGAACCAAGAATGACTCGGGATAGAACTAGACTATACGACCCTCTTACCTGGTAAAGACACATGGAATTGGAGACCAGTGACTTAATTCGCTTGTATTAATCAGAGTCGGGAATTTCCTTAAGTTATTCATTATAAAACAAACCTTAGCCTACCGATGCCGAAAAAGTGTCAAGGATAAGCAATCGGCGATAAACCTATCAAAGCGCTTTTGGATCAGCTCCTTTGAAAAAGTCTCAATGCCGAAAATGCATCGGGGATCAGTGGTCGGGGATAAATTTATCGTGGTCAAAATGTTTGTTGTCATCCTTCTGGGTTTTCTGATTCTGATAAAGCGCATCGGGCATCGGCTATTGGTGATATATTTTCATTCTTCGTTAACATCTGTCCTCCCTGTTTTTTACCGATGCCAAAGGGGAATCGGATATCAAAGATATATTTATGCCAAAAAATTAACGCAAACCAAAAATTCCTTATGCTGATGCCAATGGATATTGGCACTCGGCGACTGTGGTTTTCCAAGTGGTTCCCTTTTCTTTTTTGAATTCCTTTCGATGTCGAACCTGGGCATGTTGGGTGCAGTGTTTGGTTGTTGATTCTTTATTCAAGTGTTAAGGTATTTTAGTTGTGGGGTTTCATAATTTCAAGCAAACCTGAATAGGTGATGAGAGTCATGAAAATAAGTAGAGACAAAACATTTCCCAAAAATGAAATCGAATCAGATAATGCAAAAGATCAAGTGGTACCCAAAAAGTAAAAAAAATGGCAAGGCTTTTTAGGGTGTGTTGAGTGCTCAACAAATCGGGACTTACTGGGCAAAAGAAGAATCTTTGTTCCTACTTCGGGATCAGCTAATGGAAAATCTAGTTAAGAAGTTAACTGGTTTTTTATCACATCCTCTTTTATTCTTGCATTTGAAATTACCTGGTTGATGCATCCGGGTCTACCTGTGGGGTTTCAACCTTTATTTTTCCTTCATTTCCGATAACCCTGACTCACACCATATTTAACAAGAGTCGAGTAAATCATTCACTGGCACCAGGCCTTTTAGTTATCATCATTCACTTGCTACGGTGTTTCCCTGCTACCAGCAAGCATCCATATCCCCAGCGGAGTCACCCCAATGTCATAGACCTTGCTCTATTGCCAGTGAGCATCCATATCCCCGACAGGTTTATCTAAATACCCTCTCCTACTGTGCACTCATTTGATATGATTTATTTTATTTCATCATAATTCCCTAAGCGAGTGGGAGAGGAGGACGTCTGTTATTTTCAAAATGAGATGGTGAAGGTGAATTTGTTGCTAACTCTATCTCGAGGTACATGTATTCCTTTCCATCTTTCCATCTTTTGCCTTAGGTTTTTACCAGACCACCAGGTGGACACTTCATCACTTTTCCAAGGTTTTTCATCTTCCCAGGTTAGATAGAGAACTCCTTTAAAACAACCGCAGATCTCCCAACGCTTCTTGTGTTGTACGTAAGCGATAAGTCAGGAACAAAGTTTGTCATATCACATGAAATAAGGTAAACCAATGTCTTGCTAAACACAAAATTCAAAATCATAGTGGTTCTATAATAAGAAACAAAAAACAAAAATGAATTCTGCAATCAACTTACCTCAAAACAAAACATCATGAAAACACACCCACGCATTTCTATTTTATTTATTTAATTCTTTTTTTAACAAAAATATTGTTTTAGGGCTTGGCCATTCACCAGGAGGGTGTCAGGTTCCCCCCTCAGATTCTGCAAATGATACGTGCCTACCCCATTTTCTCGGCTACCTGAAAAGGTGCAAGCCATAGATTCTGAAACTTCGAATATTTTCCCTTCGGCTCATTTGCTCTATCCCATTTTAGGACTAAGTATCCTACTTCAAAAAAATTCTCTTTGACCTTATGCTTATCAAAACATATTTTAACTACCTGTTGATGACCTATGAACTTTGATTTTTCTTTCTCCCTTTCTTCTTCCAGCATGAGGAGGGTATCAATTCTTTTTTGTATAATTGATGAGGGTTGTCCTCTAGAATCCTGAGCAAACTGAAGAGATGAAAGATATAGCCCATTCGAGAGAATGGATTCCTGTTTGTATACCATAAATTATGGGGAATTCCTTATAGCTTCCTTGGGTTTTATTTTGTCAGCCCATAAGGCATTATGAAGTGAACTGTGTCAATTCCTATGGTTGTCTGCAATTGTTTTCTTTAATATCCTCACTAGGTTCTTATTGGTTGATTCTACCACTCTGTTCCCCTGTGGATAGTAGTTTGCAGCGTATCTGGTTATGACTCCTTTATATAAAGCAAACTCTGTTAATAGGGTAGAAGAGAAGTAAGTTGCATTATCAAAAACAAGGACGGAAGGCATACCGAACCTTGTGATTAGTTGTTTCTCTATGAATTGGATCACCACATTTTCGTTTACATGAGTCAGAGGGATGGCCTCTGCCCATTTTGTGAAATAGTTTGTGGCAGTCATTATGTATCTATGTTGTTTCGAAGAAATCAGTGTAATTTCTCCTATGATATCTAACCCCCATTGCTCGAATGGCCTGGAGATGACCATAGGTTGGAGTGGAAAAACTGCTCTTCTTTCCTTCCCAATGCTTATTTGACAAGTTTTACAGTTTCTAGCATATGTGCGATCATCCCTGAATAGTGTAGGCCAATAATAGCGAGATCTCAGTATTTTGTGAGCGGTGGTATTTCTGGCGAAATTTCCACCTGCAGGACCATCATGGAGCTTCTTTAGAACCTTATCTGCATCTTCAGATTCGAGACATATTAAAACTACCCCATCATAATTAACACAGAAGAGCACCAAATTTATGAGGCGATATTATGTTGATTTCAACCTAAGGGTTCTCCTTTCCCTAGGATTTAGGTTTTCTGGGCAAGTCCCATGATGCAGGAGATAAGTCAATTTCTCATACCAAGACTCTTGCCCTGGGGAGACGTATGAAGCTTCACCACACCATAATGCCAATTCATTCTCCCATCCAGGGTCTTCATCTATTTGGTCCTGGGCTTCAGCTACCAGTTTGTATAATCCTTGTCCCTTAACTAGTTTAGTAGGTTTTATATCTAGATCAAATTCTTGGACTATCGCCATCCAGTTTCCTCTTCTTTTTCCACATATATTTTTGAGTGAATAGGGATCAGACTATAGGATGAGGCACAATGACTTTGGTATGGTTCTTTAGGATGTAATATATGAAGTGTTTCACTGCCTTATATACTGCATAAGTATGCTTGTCTATAGTAGGGTAATTTAGTTCGGCCCCTTGGAGATTAGTGCTCATAAATGAGACAAGGGCCTCGTTGTTGTCATCATCTTTCTGAGTCGATACTGCAACTAACGATTGGTTGGAGGCAAAAGTGTAGAGGAAGAAATATTTTCCAAAGTCGAGACTTCACAACACTGGGTCTTGAGATATTGTGGCCTTAATATTGCTAAAAGAACCTTTTTGTTCATCATCCCACTTAAATTCAACATCGTTGTGGATCATTTTTTGTAAGGTTTTGATAGTTTTAGCGAAATTAGGGGTGAATTTCCTCACAAAATTGATTTTCCCAAAGAAGGATTGCATAGCCTTTTTGTTGTGGGGTAATGGAAGCTGATCTATAGCCCTAATTCACTCTAGTTCTATGAAAATTCTTGCTTGAGATATAATATGACCTAGTAGTTTACCTTCCTCGACACCAAAGATAGTTTTCTTAGGGTTTAAGGATATACCATATTTCCTACACATTTAGAAAATATGGGTTAATTGTTGGATCTGATATTCTCTATTCTTCAAATACATAGTCACGTCGTCCAAACAAACTACTACACATGTGTTTATTAGTCCCCGAAACACTATGTCCATGGCCCTTTGGAAGGTTGCCCCTGCATTGATTAACCCAAATGGCATGCGTTTATAAGCGAAGGTTCCCCACTTGGTTCAGAAGGTAGTTTTCAAATAGTATTCCTATGAAACTAGAACTTGGTTGTAACCTGAAAAACCATCCAGAAAGGAGAAAATATCAGAGCCAGACACTGTCTGCAAGAGTTTCTCCATTGGTGGGAATAGGTAGTTGTCCTTTTCTGAAGCTTTGTTAAGGTTTCTAAAATCACACATAGGCAAATCTCCCCATATTTTTTCCTCACAGGAACCAAATTTGTTACCCATGCAGAGTGTCTAACTTGGAAGATAATCTGAGCATCTAGTAACTTCTTTAGCTCTTGACACATGAGAGGCTCCAGGGATGGGTGGTACTTCTGGGGCTTCTGTTGGAAGGGTTTGACTCTGGGATTTAACGAGATTGTTTGTTGAATGATACGAGTATCATAATTTTTCAGATCTCGGTAGGACCATGCAAAGACATATTGATATTGTCTGAAAAGTTTGAGATAGGATTTCCTTTCTTCTTTAGATATTGTCTTGTCGAGATTTATATCCTTGGGGTTTTCCAGGGTTCCTAGATTTATAGTCTCGTGCATGGGACAGGAACACCCCGTTTTTGCATTCATTGACCTTTTGAATATCTCCCTTAAGTCAAAAAGGTTTTCTAAATTGGCTACTCCCTTCGGTATCGTGTGAGACCTTGGTTTATGAGTCAATCGTTATACTTCAGGTTTCTGTATATGAGGGTTGAGGTCTACGAATTGCTCCTAAAATACTTCATTGTCAATAGCCAGATATTTAAACTTATCCTAATTGGTTAAAATTTTTATGATCCATTCATATCCTTCAAAGACCTTCCAATTGGAAATATTTTTGGGCACCAACGGTTTGTAGAGTAGCTCCACAGTGAATCGAGAGGATTCGTAGTCTTCTATAGGGGATAACCTTGAGGCCGCAGTGGTCAGAGAATCAACAAGAGTGTTCTTTGTTCTGGGGATCGTTGTAATGTTGAAGGATTCAAAATGTTCTATTAGTCTCTGCACCTCCTGTTGGTAATTCCTCAAGTGGGGAGAGTTGCAATGTATAGTGTTCCTTACTTGTCTAACGATGATTTCATAATCTCTGAAAACCTTCAATTCTTTAACGTTTAAGTCTATGGATTTCTTTATCCCTTGTACTAGAGCTTCATACTTGGTGGTGTTGTTTGTGCATTCGAATTCTAGTCTATGGGACAAGAAATTTCATTACCTTTTGGATCAATGAGGATGCACCCTACCCCTAACCCTTCTTTTTATTTATATCCATCAAAGTATAAGGTCCAAATTTGTGAGAAAAAACCATCATTTTCCTTTTTCCTACCACTTTTCTCCTTTCCTCCTATCTGTTTCGTGATTTCTAACACAAGTCCCTGACAGAAGAGGGTTTCCTCCGCCACCGTCAGCAATTTTTCTTGAAAAATCATTTCAGAGTTTTGAGTAAGAGGAACATCAGCTGAGAGGGGTGAGAAATTCCCGAAATCGGAGTCACGAGAATAATTGCCTAGCAAGGGGAAATATGTCGATGAGGTTCCGTTAAGGGTTTATAGGTTGGTGACAATATGTTTTAGATATCTTTCCCTATCGATACTGATCATATTCATGTGTCCCTTTAATGGCAGCCAAAGGTGATCCGAGTTTGTACTAAAGTATCCATTTAGCTTCTTGGACCAATATCGACTTAGTAGCAATCCATAAGATTTTGGGATGTCTACTACAATGATATAAATTACTTGAAAAAATTTCGGGTGTGTTTCCATTCTGATCATTACATATTTGAGCTCTCCCATAACCTTCACCTGGGTTCTGTCTAGCTGTATCACATGTTTATCACTTTTGAGAGGGACTGCGTTTAATTTATTGCATATAGACAATGGCATAACATTAGAGGATGCTCCTGAGTCAACCAAACAGTTATGTAGGTTTCTGTTGAATACTTCAAATGTCAAAAGGAACGGTGGGACAAAAGGCTTTTCCTTCTTATCTTCAGAGTAGGCGTTCACAGTTGGTTTATTTCTTATATCTGAGAGGGATGGATTTCCTCCTTAGTCAGTGTTTTTTGTAGGATTTTCTACTGACTTCAATGCTTGTAATAGAAAGTCCTTTTGCTGAGGGATTCTACACATGTCCATGACCGATATATTTTCCTTCAACTTTATCAATTCTTCTGCTATGTTGTAGTCTATCTTGGGTGACTCTCATGTATGGATGTTTATAGGATTTCTTTGGGGGACAAAAGGTGTTTTCGGGAGATCAGGAGTTGGTTTTCCTCTCAAAGTTTGGGCCGTAGTAAGGTCGTTTAAGACAGGATGACCCCCACTTCGTGTTTGCATAGCCAAGACCTCTACAGGTGGTTCTTGAACCTTAAATAGGTCATCGAAAGGCATTGGTAGGTCAGGGTCCCATATCGACATGGTTGTTTCTTATGGTGGATCAACTTCTTCCTGATCAGAAATATTCATAGTTGAGCCGCTTGATTGTTCAGTTAGGGAAACCTCATCTAGAAACCGGTTGGCCATCAAATTCATGGCATGCACCCATTGTGGGAATTCTCTTTTAGAGTGCTTCTCTTGGTGATAGGTACATAAAGAGTCAGATGCTACATTTCCTAGGTCAATATTTAATTTGGTTGGGGGAGGTTCAATTGATTTTAACAGTGGAATTATTTTTTAAAAAAAAGTATAGGGCCTATGGCCTTGATTTCCTTCCCCAACACTTCTTTTCATGTCTATTATTTTGTTTGACAGATTCTTAACCATGCATTATAGGTCTTCTATGTCTCCACTCCCCTTTTCGGGACCTTGTTCTGTTTGTTTCCCTAGAGGTCTAGTCAACAAGATTCCTCTCCTGGGAGGAGGTTGAACTTCCTTCTTAACTAATGAGACCTGGCCTTCTTTACATCCCTTCATTTGGAACTCTATTGTTTTGGCTTCTTCAAAATTCTTAGCTAAGGTTGTTTTGGCAGCCCTCTTGAAAAACATGGAAATAGAAATTGGGACAGAATTAGCATATACTTCGATTTTCAACTCCTGAGTGGGTTTAGCTTCGGGTTGAAATTTTTTTAGGATAGTGGTGAACCGTTGATTAAAGTATTTAACCTTATCCTTTGAACTCATGGTGGTGGTGAACAACTTGGCCATCAAATCTCCTGTAGTGGTTTATTCTACAAATTTATATAGAAAATCCTTTTGAAACTTCATCCAACTAGTTATGGACCCTACAGGTAAGTTAAAATACCACATGGAGTCTGAATTCTCAAAAATATAGGGGAAAATCCTACATACTACGTCTTCATGTTGGACATTCATCAATCTGATAGCTAGTATGAGATTTTTGATATGGTCTTCAAGCAATCCTGAGGTTTCAGGATCAAATTTAGGGAGTAACTTTTATGGATGTCGAGGAAGGTTATGTACTCGTTCGGGGATGGCCAGAGCATATCTGGCCAACCAAGGTTGATTATTCTAAGGTGGATTTCCCCTTTATTCATTATGATCATTGTTATCGTCCATGTCGTATAATCCCGAAACTGAGCATCCTGAGTTAAACCCTTCCTCATCGAAAAAATCATCGGGCTCGGAGTAGTTATCGGCTGGTGTTTCGGGGATTATATTAAGAGGATGTTCAATTTTGGTTAGGGCGAAATCTATCAGGTATTCTACTGTGTAAACAAAAACCTGGTCGGGGGTGTCGACCACTAGTCTACTTACTTGTTTTTGTAATATACTAGATATAAAAAGTATGCAGAACATAAAATAAATGCTAGAAATGGCAGAATAACAACAATATAACCAGAACAATCACCACAATAGCACTGAAATGATATAAGAATAACAATAGAAATAACACTTTGATTCTGAAAGAAATGTTCACGGGCCTCTTCGAGGGGGCAGCCTCCAATCGAGCAGAGCTCTATTACAATAATATCCAAGCTAGGGTTCTCGTACCCTCGACTCCTATTTATACTAAATATGTCTATCAAAATAAGCATCTAGAGGAAGAGCCTTCTAGAAGCGGAAGATTCTATTAGGTCTTCTTACATTCGACTTATTCTATTTGATTGAAAGGCCTTTTTAATATTGACCTTTATTACATCTGAATATATTGTTCTACCTATGTGCAGGTTAGGACCCTAACATGTCCACCCCCTTAAAAACAACCTTGTCCTCAAGGCTTGAGATGTGGAAATTGTTGTAGGATGGTAGTTGTTTCCCAAGTGGCATCTGCTGGAGTTGTATATTTCCACTGGAATAACACTTCCTTGATGGTTCTCTGACGCAGGTGATGCTCACGTTGGTCTAAAACTGCTTGTGGTTGTAGCCAAATGGATCCTTCTTCAGCTAACTCGAGAAGGTTGGTTTGAATTTGGAACTTAGTTCCATTCACCTTCTTAACCATGAAACATGGAAAACATGATGTAGCTTAGAATGACTGGGCAAAGCGAACTGATAGGCCACCTATCCCACACACTTGAGAAAAGTATAAGCACCATAAAATTTGGGCGCTGGCTTTGGACAATGCTCGGCCTTGAGGGAATTTTTCTTGTAAGGTTGCAGTCGAAGAAACACCTAATCCTTTTCTACAAATTTACATTCAAAGTGATATTGATCTGCTTTTTGCTTCATGTGATTTTGTGCCATGACCAAATTCTCTTTGAGGGGACAGAGAATAGCCTCTCGAACTGTAAGCGTTTGGTCAACCGCCTGGACCTTCGAGACACCAGGTAAGTATGAGAGAACTGAAGGTGGATTTTGTCCATATACCACTTCAAAAGGAGTCATGCATGTAGTTGTGTGGTATGAAGTGTTGTACCACCATTCAACTAGGGGTAACCATTAAGCCCACTGATTTTTATTTTCTGAGGTAAAACACCTCAAATATGTTTCCAAACACTTATTGACAACTTTTGTTTGACCATCAGTTTGGGGATGATAAGTTGTGTTGAGATGAAATTGGGTTCCTTGTATCTTGAATAGTTCTTGCCAAAAATTGTTGGTGAAAGTTGGGTCGTGATCAGAAACAATAGAATGCGGCATGCCATGAATCTTGAATACCTAATCCATGAAAAGTTGAGCCACCGTGGATGTTGTAAATGGGTGTTGAAGAGCACATAAATGAGCATACTTGGAAAGGCGATCAACAACCACCATGATGACTGATTTATTTCCCGATTTGGGTAAGCCTGTAATAAAATCCATAGAGATATCCCTCCAAATAGCAGGTGGAATCGGAAGCAGTTGTAGTGTGCCCGTAGATTTGACTATTTCTCCCTTGTTGCGTTGACACACATCACATTCAGCTACAAAATTATGAATGTCTTGTTTCATGCCATCCCAGAAAAAAGAGCGTTTGACCCTGTCATAGGTTTTTGTAAACCCGAAGTGCCCAGCTGTGGGTGTAGCATGAAGCTCAGAAAGTACCGTAGATTTAATTTTGGATTGTTTACTTAAATACAAATGGCCTTTGTATCAAAGCTCATCATGGAGCCAAGAGTACCTTGGGGAAGCTGTAGCATTGGACTACAATTGTTGGATCAGCTGTGAACTTTTGGGATCATGTAGCCATTCCTAGCGGACGACTTGGAGCCAATCTGGTACAATGAAGAAAAGAGAAAAGAGGGATCCGTCATCTTCATATTTTTAGGAAAGTGCATTCACAACCACAATGTCTTTGTATTTTTTGTAAATGATCTCATAATCATATCCAAAGAGCTTGGTCACTCATTTTTGTTGCTCTAGGGAGGAAATGCATTGTTCCATAAAATACTTGAGTCTTTGATGGTCTTTCTTAATTCGAAAGCATTTCACTAATAGATAAGAGTGCCACAGATCAACGACATGCAGAATAGCCAACATTTCCTTTTCATAGATTGATTTGCCTAGATTTCTTTCAGACAGTTTCTTGCTGGTAAAGGCCAAAGGCCGACCCTCTTTCATAAGGACAACACCAATTCATTTCCCTGAAGCATCACATTCCAAGACAAAGGTCTTTTTAAAATCAGGAAGGGCCAGGAATGGAGTGGTGCACATGGCCATCTTTAAGGTTTGAAAAGCTTGAGCAGCAGCTAGAGTCCAAGTGATAGAGTTTTGTCTTAAGAGTGCAGTGAGAGGTGCTGCAATCTTTCCATAATTCTTAACAAAGTTGCAACAATAACCTGTTAAGCCCAGAAATCCATGCAAGATTTTGAGCGTCTTTGGGTGATTCCAATATTGCATAGATTCAATCCTTTTAGGATCCACCCGAGCGCCATCATTGCCAACCAGATGACCCAAGTACTCGACTTCTGAGTCGCCAAAATCACATTTAGACTATTTCAAGAAAAGTTGGTGTTGAGAGAGTAGATGGACAACTCGATCCACATGGGAAAGATGGTCTGTCCAGGTTTTTCTATAGATGAGGATATCATCAAAGAAAACTAAGACAAAATGACGGAGAAAAGGATGGAAGACATGATTCATGAGGCTTTGGAAGGTGTAGGGGGCATTACACAAGCCAAAGGGCATGACCAAAAACTCATAGTGGCCCTCATGAGTTCTAAAGGAATTCTTGGGAATGTCTACCTCTTTCATATGTATCTAGTGGTAGCCAGAACGAAGATCAAGTTTAGTAAAGAACTGGGTGCCACTCAATTCATCCAAGAGGTCATCAATGACAAGAATGGGAAATTTGTCTTTAATGGTAAGTTTGTTGAGGGCACGGAAGTCAGGACCCATTCTCCAAGACCCTTATTTCTTCAGGACCATGACCACGGGAGAAGAATAAGGGCTCGTACTAGGGCAGATAATGCCTACGTTAAGGAGTTCTTGGACCATTTTCTCAATTTCATTTTTTTGGGAAAAGGGGTGACGATATGAATAGATATTGAGAGGAAGGATTCCTGGTACAAAGGAAATGGAATGATCATGAACACCACGGGAAGGAAGGAGTCCCTGGGGAGTGGAAAATACCACTTGATGTTTAGAAAGGATGGATTGTAGATCTTGCAGCACCGAGGGTGTCTTTGTTGCTTATATGGCATGGAGTTGGGCAATAACACCAGAATGACCTTTTTTGAGCAGCTTTTCCATGCGATGGGAACTAATGATCTCAAGTGAACCTGTGGTGATGCCTTGGAACTTATATTGTTGGCCCTCCTAGTCGAATTGCATGGTTAATTCCTTAAAATCCATGAGAATGGGACCTAAAGTCCTTATCCAGTATGCACCCAACACAATGTCACAATCGCCCATGTCGATAGAAAATATATGATATTTGAGGTGGTAGTCACAAATTTGGAGATGCACATTTTCACAACGCCCTCCACATTTCATGGAGCCACCATTGGAAATCATGATTTGGAAATTATTGACGGCATGGATGTAGCAATGAGTTTCTTGGGCAATG
>JZKD02S1812480.1:11166-29075 GCA_000966675.3 Picea glauca | reverse complement strand
AATTATGGGTGCTTCCACTATCAACCAGAATGATGACCTTCCTATGCTTGATGTAACCGATGAGCTTGAGGGTTTGGGGAGCAGAGAAGCCAGTGAGAGAATTTAGGGAAATGACTGGTTCTACATCGGGAGGGTCTGAGGAAGGGGTTATGTTAATGGTTTCAGGTGACTCAGACACAAGGGGAGTTTGAATATCCTCTTCTGAAATATCCTCTAAGATGGCCATAAAAATATTTTGTTCCTTACATTTGTGGCCCAGGAAATATTTGTCATCACAATTATAACAAAGGCCTTTGATTTGGCATTCATCCATTTCAACCCTGGTCAATTTTTGGATTTTTAGTGGAGCGAAGGGAGTAGCGGGATTTACTGGTTTAGTGCGAGGGATAAAGGAGGGTTTTAGATTTTGAGAAGATACAACCTGTTGTGCTTCTTAGCTCTTTTAGTATCCTCCACCCAACTCTGAGGCCCAGCCATGAGGACATGGGCTCGAATATCATCCTTGAGGCCACTGATAAAACACTCTCAGAAAAAGGCATCAGACATGCCCTCTGCCCGAAAAGCCAAGGGCTCAAAAAAAATTATAAAGTCTTCCATTGTTCTTGATTGTTTCAACTTTGTCAAACGGCCCAAATGGTTGGTTTCAGTGTCAAAGTGTTCATAAAGCTCTACCACAAATTGTTTCCAAGCAATATACCCTTGATGGGAAGTTTTTCTCCACTGCCACCATTGCCAACGTTCTTGATCTAGATGGACAACACCATACCATAGTTTGGTCAAGTCATCTGTAATGTCATATAAAGAGAAATAATGTTCCATTTGGGTTACCCAACCAGTGGGATCCGAGACATCAAATTTGGTCACATACACTCACGGAAGGCATAGGTCATGTTGAAAGTGATGGTGTTGAAAGTTAGAGGAATGTTCAGCTTTAGTATATGAAGGTGGGTCAGATAAAGGGTTATCTTTAGGGATATGCATCTTGGTGCAGAGCATCGAAATGACAGATTCAAGCTCGGTAGTCAGGTCTTGTTTGATTTCCTTCATTGAGGACTGCATGGTTGTATTGATGGCAGAAACATTGGTACTGAGTTGTTTCACTTCTTGTTGGGTCTCGGTGAAATTAGATTGCAAGGTATTGAAGTGAGCTTCCAGGTCTTGGATACGGGTATGGGCCATGATGATGAGGAAACCGAAATGGGGCAGGTGGGGTCAAACATTTTGCTGAAAAATGATATGTATGAATGTGATAAGGGAGAAGAGATGAATCCAATGGAATATGTCTCAAATAATGGTGTAAAAATTTCCAGACTTATACTCCGGTCTGAAGAATATTGCAATGATGAAATTCCCAAATGCTTAACCAGGAAGAAATGCCCAAATGCTTAACTAGGTAACCCAAACACAGTTGCACGGCAAGAGATCTTGTCTGTTTTAATTTGTTAATGTTTATGTCCCCAAGGGTTAGGTATTCAAGGGTTCTACAGACAAGGGTTTTCCTTGTGCTATAGCTCTCTGATATATGTGCGGGGTCTAACAGTAGTACTCGGCCCAATATCTGAGGGCACTAACTAAGGAGGATAGACCGTACCCTTAGACATACTACCCAACTACCTAGGTACTAGACAATATCTTCCCGAGTGTAGTTCTCGGTGGCACTATAGCAGTCAGGCGGCCGATCATTTTATCTAAAGAGGGCTCCAGGTAATCTAGGTTGATCCGTACATAGGTGTTGTCTGATGTGCTACCACTCAAAGGGGTACCGATAGGGGTTACAAGGGTGGCCTACAGATGTGAGCTTAAGTACCACCTGTATTTCCTACGTGTATGAATCCCTCAACCATGGGTTTATGTACGTAACGACAAATCTCTGTGGCTTAAAGACGTCGGAATACGTCTCTACCCTGAAAAAAAAATTAACCCACAATTTATGCCGAGGAAAGTGCTATGATACCACTTGTAATATCCCAGATATAAAAAGTATGCAGAATATAAATAAAATGCTAGAAATGGCATAATAACAGCAATATAACTAGAACAATCACCACAATAGCACTGAAATGATATAAGAATAACAACAAAAATAACACTTTGATTCTTAAAGAAATGTTCACGGGCCTCTTCAAGGGGGCAGCCTCCAGTCAAGCAGAGATCTATTACAATAATATCCAAGCTAGGGTTCTCATACCCTCGACTCCTATTTATACTAAATATGTCTATCAAAAGAAGCATCTAGAGGAAGATCCTTCTAGAAGTGGAAGCTTCTATTAGGTCTTCTTACATTTGACTTATTCTATTTTATTGAAAGGCCTTATTAATATTGACCTTTATTACATCCGAATATAGTGTTCTACCTATGTGCGGGTTAGGACCCTAACAATTTTCTTCGAGGAAGTAATGGAGCTAAGGGTAGTGCTCTAATTTGTCGGGCGTGAGATCTTGTGATCCTTTTGAACTGGTTCAACTCTTCATGGGGAAGAGCATAAGGTATCTCATGGAATAGATGTTCTTCCTCTTTCTAGGGTGATTTACTCATTTCAGGAGTACTCAGTGTGTGTGGGTTTTCTTGAGAATGATTAGCCATGCATGTGGGTTGTTTTCAATCTATAGGTTATGTGAAATATTATGTCAAAAAAAATATTGTCAGCCATTCATTCTTCGACCCTCCTTCTAGCACCAATTATATTGAGGGGTCCTAAATCTCGTTAACTCAACAAAATGAACCAAACCCACCACCAAGGCCCAATTAGACTCTGTAGTGTTTAATGGTGGAATGGTTCTCCAGATCTTACGATCCAGCCAATTAATAGATGGGATTTATGTAGTGATTGACATGACATCTTCTTGTGAAAACTCCTCCTCCAGTTTGAACGTTCTCTTTTTGTAGTTTCTCTTATAGGTGAGACTGATACAAGATAAATGCTAGTATAAACAAGTTGGGTAACAAAGGGGAAATACTTAACTACTAAAGAAGACTTAGTTCAGGATAACCCTTGTGTTCAAGCATGCAGACAATTATTTTTAAACCTATGACAAGCCTAGTACTAATACATTAACATGTTGGTGTTCCAATCATTGACTGAGAAACAATTATCAAAATAAAACATACAAGTAATAAACAATGGCAAGATACGTATTTTCCTTAGCTCTAATCATTGATCACACATTAACACAAGTATTAACTTTTCATCATTAGAGACAAGAACTATAAAAATATTGAATTAGATAACTTATCAATAGATTCAGAGGCTCTTACTTGTTACAGCATCCATTCATGAGATAAAATCAAAAATAATTCTTCTTCATATCCAATCACACACTCTTTTGATAAAACATGAACATAAACTTGTCTCTGGTCCTAAACAGGACTTCTCAATTAAGGTAGCTCTGAAATATTTCTTTACAAATCCAAAAATGAGGGTCTTTGCAATAACCATAGACCTCTTCTAACAGGTCGATCCTCTTATTTATAACATATTATTAACTAAAAATAACTATCAAAAGTGAAAGATAAGTAAAACAAAAAATCGCCACATGGCACTTTCATCTCTCAGTCTTCTAAGAGTCATCAAATGGTTTCACTTGAGTGGATGACTCTTCTGATACTCTGACCATTTGACAAAGAGTTCCTCACATATGTTGGCATACAAGAATCTATGTTGGTCCATCGGGGCTGAAAGGATCTCCCTTATCTCCATTGCCAGTGCCCGATACTTGATTACTTTAGCACTTAACTGCCGCAATAATTTTTTATCCTTGATCGGGTGTTCCATGAACTAATGTACTTGATTTGGCATGTAGTTTGACTATGTCATGCAAGTCGACAAAGTCATTGGGCATGTCGAATTCTAGAAGTTCAATGTCTCTCATCGCCTAATTGATCTTGGTCCATCTCCTTTCGCACTCAACCCATTTCTCTTGGATTTCCTAATGAGGTTCTTGGGCTATTTTCACCCAATATTCGACCGACTTCTTTATGCGGTCGATGTTGCTATCCCTTAGTACCTGAATGTCGTGCTCTTCAACATCTTGGCCCTGTTGAACCATACTGATGTAATCAATTCTTTCCACTGCTTGGTGTGTTTTCTCTTTCCATATTTCCATATCCTTGCACGTCGCCAATGCCATGAGCGTGCCTTCTTGGAAATCGGTTATCCCTGCAGTGAAAAGATGTCGCTCATTCGTGAATTTACTATAGGGATCCTAGAATTCTCTTCTCAAGAACACCATGGCCTGTGTGGAGTCCTGATAATATTTCTCCAAATGGCGTAGATGCTCCAACTCCTTCAAAGCAATAGCCAACTCCTCTTCATCCTTCCTCGCTCTATCCAGGGTGGCATCTATGATTTCCATCCCTGCGCCAATAAGCTCAAACATCTTGTCATGCCCTGTGCTAATCAATTTTTCCTCGGTGGTGATGAGGATGGAGTTGTCCAGAGTAAGCCTTTGCTTCTTGGTGGTTCTCTTCTTGATGGATTTCCTCTTTCGATCGTAGGTGATGGCTTGTATATCAGAAACCTCATCCACGGGTTTGGGGATTTTTTGGTCTCCCCAGGTAAGCATGTTTCCCAGGCTCCCAACAGTGTATATTTGTTCAAGACTAGGTTCTTGAACCTCTTCTATGCGTTCTGAAAGTTTGGCCTCTAGTTGTTTCTCATAGGGAGGTAAAGTACTGGCCAAAATGGATGCATCAGGGGAAGGCTCGATACTTACTTGATAATCGGTTGGTGAGATGTCGATTTCATTTTGTGGAATTTATTCTTTTTGTTTGCCTGACCCTAGATCTTCCTTTGGCCTATCCACTTGGGTCCTTGGGGCATCGTGTCGATCAATGTCTAAGACACTTTTGACCTCCTGGTCACTTTGTGGAAGGCTTTGAATTTGAGCATCGGGAGCTGGGGAAGATTCTTTCTCAGATTCCTTTTCTTCTGTTCTGTACCAGAGTCACCAGGGAAACCTCTGAACTCTCTTCATCATCATAGATCGTTATTAAGTCATGTAGGGGGTTTGGTGCATTTGTTCTCCCTGATGTTCTTGCTATATCAGGTTGAGCCGAAACTCCCCCTAGTGATCCAACATGTGGCGTTGAAACTTCCAGGTTATCCGACCCTGTGGTTTCTCCAATTTGTATCGACTCTAGGTCACTTGGTCCTTCCTAGATTTCGATTGGGTTTTTGACAGGAACTTTGGTCATATCTACAAGGTATGAATCATTTTGTATTTGATCAATTACTCTATGTGCATGTTCCATTAGGATCAATACGCTTTCCTATGCCTCTGGTGTCAAAGACAATCCCTTGTTCTACACCTTTGTTGCCTCTGTCGCTCTGATTTCTTCCATGGCTCTGAGGGCCTCTTGATCCGACTTCTCTATTTTTGTCGCTTGTTCATCCATGCTCATGGCCTTGAACTTGTTCATTTTTGGGTCGACCATTCTTTGCACCACCTCATCCCAGTCCTGGGCATTCTCTGTGAAGACTTCGTCTTCGAACTTATAGTGAGAATACAACCAGCAGGATGACATCTGTGAAGCATGTTGTAGGACTAGGCCCTTTAGATCATGCTTGCAAAATCAGCATGTCAAGAATCTGAATTCAAGTTGGCTCAACCCTTATTAGTTAGCTTGAGTGGTATCCTTCACCAAATAGAACCCTACATGGAAACCGTAGGGTATGAAATCTCGTTTCTTATCTTTGACTAGGGTGGCGTTGTAGCCTTGCAAGATGGTATGATAACATATTTCTCCTATGTAGAAATGGTATGGGACATGAGCTTGTAGGATATGTTGTGCTTCGGTGGCCCGGAACACCCTCATGTAGGTGGTGCGTGCATCCAAATACCAATGGCCTACCTTGGCTATCATTTTCTTGGCTACCATTGATAGCCTTGGGAATTCCTTCTTAAAAAGAATGACATAAATTTGGGTGATGAATTCATCACAGATGAGGGAGTAAGATTTCTTATACTTGTTTTCCCATAGCACGTTGGAGTAGACATGGACCAGGAGCTCTACAACATGCCAACTAAGATTCATGCTGGCGAAGATGTTCCTATCACACATGACATTGAGAAGGTATGAATCCATGTAAAAAGTTAGTGCTTCCCCTTCCTTCGGCGTCTGAGACTATTGCACACAGGTGCTTAGTTTCTTGGAGATTATTTCTCCCCAGTTGAATCTGCACCCAACGATTGCAACTATGTATGCCAAAGTCATCCATGCCTCTGAAAACTTGGAGTAGTCTTTCTCTCCATATAACTGGAAAATGAGAACCATCAAATAGACATATGGCTCCCTCAAGTTAACCGTCTGATACCAGCTAGTGCTCCAATTTATAAAATTCTTGTCTTCCCTCCACCATGAGGCCATCACCCGGTTGGTGTCGTGGCGTTCATATAACTTCACCACTAATTATGTGTTTAGCCGCTCCACTGGGTCTCTGAGTTTGTAATATTTCTAAACTTCTACCGGGAGGAAAAATCCGACACACCCACCATTTTCATCATTGATTAAACATTTATGTGTGTCTATGTGGTCGATGAGCCACTTCAGAACCTTTATGCAGGGGGAAATAGGGTTTTTTCTTGCCACCATGTGTATATACGACAGACGAATGTTCGGGAACACCTGGTCGTCGAGCACCCTTATGTTAGGATCACTGTGTGGGACATATTATGGGTATTCTTCTCATTTGATCCTATTAAAGAGATACCCACACTGTGGGAGCGCCACGTTGGACCTAGTGCTTTCCTCTGTATCGCCAAAGCCCGGAGGCTGGATCAAAACTTTCTTCATTGTTGTCTTGATGACAAGCTCCAGCCTAGGGACCTACTCCAATTGCCTTGTGATCCCTAGAGAAGAGACCTTGCCTGTCTCTGGTTCTTTTATCTTTGGTGCTCTCGGTGAGCATTTGGTGGTTGGATTTCTCAGTGGCATTATTCCTGCAACTTAAGAAAAATTTCAGAGACTATGTAAAAACCGGATAAACACATATAAATTATAGCCAATGAATTTACATACTCGAATACATACCTCTGAAGCTTGTTAAAACCTGGTTATTTTGATAATCATGGGGTCAATACAGCCTTTGAGTTTCTCATCTTTCTCCTTCGGATGCTATGGAATTTTCTTATGCACAGAATGACTTCGTTCACAATGGCTCAATAGGTTTTAAACATGAAAGATATTATCGTGTCACATCAGACATTCAATTCAGGTTATGAGTGATTTTCCAACAAATCTGTTGCCGAATACATATAACTTAAATTCATCGTGGGTTAATGGTGGAGGCATGGGTGTTGATGTGGTCTATCAGTAATTTTAAAAGGTTGTTTTGATTGGAACATGAGGTAGCAACTAATGCATGATCGAGTATTAATTAGCTCCTTAAATTCTCAAAATCCGATCGTATTTGATGCTAAAATGTCCCATTGTGTCTCTCTTTCAGTGGGTGGATTAGGGATTAGGGTTGTGCTATGAACGTTTTCGTTGATATCCTCTTGCAAAAATATCTGATGCAAATCGATCTTACCGTACAATGATGATGCAGAAAATCTGACTCAGAGGTGTGACTTAGACCTAGGGAACCAAGAATGACTCGAGATAGAACTAGACTGTATGACCCTCTTGCCTGGTAAAGACACATGGCGTTGGAGACCAATGACTTAATTCTCTTGTATTAATCGGATTTGGGAATTTCCTTAAGTTATTCGTTCTAAAACAAACCTTATCTTGCCGATGCCGAAAAAGTGTCAAGGATCAGTGATCGGCGATAAACCTATCAAAGCGCTTTCGGATCAGCTCCTTTGAAAAAGACTCGATGTCAAAAATAAATCGGGGATCTGAAATCGGTGATAAATTTTATCGTGGTCAAAATGTTTGGTGTGATCCTTCTGGGCTTTTCGATTCCGATAAAGTGCATCGAGCATCGGATATCGACGATATCTTTTCATTCTTCGTTAATGTCTATCCTCCCCATTTTTTATCGATGTCGAAGGGGAATTGGCTATCAGCAATATATTTATGCCAAAAACTTAACTCAAACCAAAACTTCCTTTTTTCTATGCTGATGGATATTGGCGCTTGGCAACTATGGTTTTCCGAGTGGTTCCTTTTTCTTCTTTGAATTCCTTCTAATGCCAAACCTGGGCGCGTTGGGTGCAGTGTTTGGTTGTCGATTGTTTAGTCAAGTGTTAAGGTATTTTAGTCATGGGGTTTCATAAGTTCAAGAAAACATGAATAGGTGATGAGAGTCATGAAAATAAGCAGAGACAAAACATTTCCCAAAAATGAAATCGAATCAGACAGTGCAGAAGATCAAGTGGTACCCAAAAAGTAAAAAAATTGACAAGGCCTTTTAGGCTGTGTTGAGTGCTCAACAAGAACATGGGAGGAACTATACCACACATGATTTGGAGCTTAGTTCCATATTTCATGCCTTGAAGAGGTGGAGGCATTATTTAATGGGGAATAAATTTGAACTAAGGATAGACCATAATGGTCTGTTGTATCTTTTTGAGAATGAAACTTTGAATGCTAGAAAAACGAGATGGCTAGAATGAAGTTGTTGATTCACTCAGAAAAATGGTACATCCCATGATGCTATAGACATTAGTATGCATCAAACATATTTAAAGAACATAATTTTTTATGTTGTTGTTACAGAAAGACATTACATACAGGTAAAATAAGGTTTACAACAAGAGAATGTACAATAGAAATTCAAAGGGTATGAGATTAAGAAGGATGGACTAATGAGCATAATTTATGGTCCTAGTTTCAAAGAACTTAGGAACTTGGTATCAAGGGAAATGCATAATGTCCCTTATGACAGACATCATGGTTACCACAAGACAATTGTGGCAATAAGAAGCCAATTTTTTTGGCCATGAATGAAGAGAGTTGTTTCTGATTACATTTCCAGATGTATAAAATGTCAAAGAATAAATGTTGATCATAAACACTTAGCAGGTTTGCTACAACCATTTCCAATTCCAAAGAATAAATGGGAAGTGGTAACCATTGATTTTATCAATAAATCTCCCAGGACAATAAAACAACACGATTAAATAATGGTAGTTATGGATAAATTGACAAAAGTTGGTCATTTCATTCCAATGAAATCAATTCATACAACAACCAATATTGCATAAATTTACATGAGGGAGATTGCTAGGTTGCATGGAATACCTACGGAAATTGTCTTGGAAAGAGACACAAAGTTTACTTCCTACTTTTGGGGGGGATTATTTAAAGGATTTGGTACAAATCTTAACTTTAGTACAACATACCATCCATAGTTAGATAGAGAGACTGAAAGGGTCAACTTAGTAATTGAATACATGTTGAGAATGTATGTGATGGATAAGCCATCTAAGTGGGAAGATTATTTGCATTTGGTTGAGTTTTCCTACAATAATGGGTATCGATATTCATTGAAGATGATCCCATTTGAAGCATTGTATGGAAAAAAATGTGATACTCTTGTGAGTTGGGACAACCCAGCAGACATAGTGGTACTTCGTACGAAATTTCTCAAGGATATGGAAGACCAAATGGTTAGAATTAAGTATAATTTGAAGGTAAGACAAGATAGACAGAAGTGTTATGCAGATAAGAATAGAACAACTAGAGAATTTAAAGTGGAAGATCATGTGCTTTTGAAAGTGAACCCCAAGAAGAGCTCATTGAAGTTGGGTAGTTGTACAAAGCAAGCAACTAGATTTTGTGTTCCATTTGAGATATTGGACAGAATAGGGCCAGTTTCATACATGATTGCATTGCATTCTTCCATGAATGTGCATATTGTATTTCATGTCTCTTTCTTGAAAAAGTATGTACATGATCCTAACCATGTTATTAATTGGATTTTGATTCAGGTTGAGCCAAAGGGAGACTTTCAGGTCCAGTTAGTGTGCATATTGGACAAAAAATTCAAAGTTCTCTAGAATCAAGTCATAGATCTAGTAAAAGTTCAATGGACTTGCTACGGTCCTGAAGATGCTACTTCGGAGCATGAAGATACCATGCGGGAAAAGTACCCGCCAATTTTTGAAGAATTTTGAAATTTTGATTTATATTGTGTATATACACTAAGGACAGTGCCAACATGAGGGGGAGGGGAATGTAATACCCTAGTTTTGAGTCCCCAAATTAATAATTTATTTTGTTTAATTGATAAAAGGTTGGAGTTCCTAGGAAATATAATATTTTCATCATTATTAATAATAAAGTACATTGTTGGCTATAGAAATGACAAGGACAATATTTATAGAGGGATATGATTCCACGAGAGAGGGTGGACCAAGCGAATAAAACTTTACACCTTGTTTAATTAATTATCACCCATGGTTGTGTTGGGGGGCATATGAGGGAGCACATGAGTGTCTTGTGGATACCACGCTGGCCTTGGAGTGCTTGGATACAAAAGCCATGTTCTTGATTGTCTTGGGGTTAATCAATTGTTTAGTTGTTCATTTTTTGGGTTAATCACTCATTTATTTTGGGTTCCTCATTCACATTTTCTCTTGGTCTAGGCATGGGAAATGAATCAAAGGAATAAAAGAGTCATTGTTTATGGGTTGTGAGTAATTGTTGATCATTTCAGTAATGAATTGATTCCTAAGTGCATGGATGCATGGGAAATATAATAAACCTTGCCACAACTGCAAGTCTTAGAGATTTATGGCATCAATATTCTCAACCAGTTACATTGGAGCCATGGAAGGAGGTGGAAAAACTGAGGAACTATGTGGAAATGAAGGGGGTTTGATCTCTTGGGTTGTGCAAGCTAGGAGAAGAGAGCTAGTGAACTTTAGATTGTTGTGTGTTGAGAAACCTTCAGATCTTGAGCACTAACTATTTTGGAAAGATGAGTGTTTTCCTTGAACCCATCCTTGTGGATTCATAGCCCTGGCTTAGGGGTGACCGACTGTTGAGACTCGGAACAACAATGTCTAAGGTTGGGTGGAACATTCTTCTTCTACAACCAGTTGGTGACTGTTTTTTTTTAAGATAAGTGCTCTCTATCATGGTATTTATCTGCTTATACATAATTATTTCCATCGTGTATTGTTTATTACCTCTGATACATGAATTACTAATGTGCCTTCTTGTTGGTTATTGATGTGCATGGCATGTTGTTCTTTCTTTTATAAGTTTAATATGAATCTTGATGACTGCATGTGCTATTTCATGCTTTTTTATTTAGTTATTGGTATCATATATTAAAAATCAGTTCAAGAAGAGGTTCTTGAGGTAGCATGGCCCAACCTTGGCAGTTGGGGATGTAATAAGTGATGGTGTAGTACTTCATGCATGATGGTATCTTCTTGATTTCCAAATCTAGGGTTCTAAAGCTATAGTATCCAACACAACGGAAACACATAAGACACATTTTGATTCTTTTACCACACTCATTACTGTAGATCAACATAATCCTAGTTTATCTGTATCATCATTTTGAGTTAGCAGACATATGTGGAGACAAAAATTTTGCCTATATTCTATGGGAAAAAGTTGCTTCCATCTTACACTTTCTATCATTGAGACCACTTTATGAGTTTTTGGATTTCCTAGTCTAGATATTAAGTCTCATGGTATATATTTTAGGGATTAACCATGCATATGACAATCGACAAATCAAATTAATAATCATTTATGCATACGAAAATTAAAAAAAAATCAAATTAATAATCATCCATGCACATGCATATGTGTAATATAATTCATTTCTTACCACTAGAATGAAAAAAGAGAAGACGAGAAGACTTTTCCTACAAAGGCATAAGGGATAAGTTCCAAATATTCCTTCTTCATGCATTGATAATTCTAATGCACTCCACCTAGAGTTTTTGTATTTTCTTGTGTTGACTCAAACTTGTATTAGGTCACATGTATTGCACCCATAGTAGTAGTGAGGATTTCCTTGATGCCTCTAGTATCTCACCCAATGTTACCTGAACGACAGGCGGTTTGAGTATTAAAAATATCCGCTTAATATCTTATAACTTCAAACCAAACTCCAATATCCTTATAACTATCACTAATCATATCCCAAAATATACCATCTCCTTGAGATGGCTCCACAAATACTCAAAGAGATTAAGGATGTGTGATACTGCACTCTAGACAATACGATGAGATATCCTCAACGATGTTGTTTCTCCTTTCAAAAAACTTAAAACATAGATAATACATAAATTCAATAACTATCTTTAGTGCATATGAAAAATAACCATAATTGTTATTATATAAATTTGATACCCCTTGTTAAACAATACATTATTTACCATTCTTCCCCTTGAAACTTTTCAAGAGGGGACGTCTTTAGAGCAAGTTTGACCAATTGACAATTCAAATGAATTAATCTATTTATAACTCAACAATTTCCGTGAATCTATCTTACATCTTTCTCAATTTTTCCATATCAACAATTTCCGTGAATCTATCTTACATCTTTCTCAATTTTTCCATATCCACACTAATTTGTCATTTCCAAAATACGTCATTAGCACTAGGTTTTCATTTTATTAACTCCCTCGGAAAGCTTTCTATTATGAGAAAATACTAAAAGACTATTTGAAACAAATAGTGTATAAAACAATTACTACAATGTCTTTATTTGGACACTATAACTTAATATCACTTAATATCTCAAAGTAATTCTAACATGACTATTTTATTAGTAATATCTATTATTCCTTCTTCTTATGTCACTATATAAGGTTCAACATTTATTTCATAATTGCATGACATAAGGTTCAAAATTTATTTCATAATTTCATAACACATATTAAAAATTCTAGTGTAAATCCATTTTCTTTTGGATTATTGGCAAGTATTTTACATTTCAACTATTAAGTAGGTTTAATTCTATAAAACAAAAGTCATGACTAATCATGATTCAATATAAGCTACAAGTTAGATTATTAGATTATTTTATAGTGACTAAAATTCCTTCATTTTCTTTTATTTAATTTTACTTATAAGTGATCATATAACTTTATTTTCACATCATTTCTTTATGAAAAGACTTCAAATCATTCATCTACACAATTGTATATGAACCCCAAAGTATTGACTTTAATCTATGTCCTTTTTTTTCAGGTAAAAACATGACTTAAACTAAAACACCATCCTTACTAGGCTCAAGAATAAAATAAAATTATCAAAACATAATGCGGGTATACACATGATTTATGTAATATTTTATTAACAATTTTGTTTTTCTTTTGATTAAAATCATCATTATCTTAAAAATTGTGTAAGTTTTTTTAAGAGAAAAAAATATTTATATTCCAAAGAGAATATACATGAATATATTCAGTAGGGACTCATCAAAACCACCCTATAAGCCTCTGCAAATTGGAAGTTTCCCCACCTCTAAAAAAAAAGGGTCCAATACAATTGTAAATGTCTATTCTGATTATAATTTTAAATACAAAAGTTCTTATATATATACATTCATATATGGTCAAATACAAAACAAAAACATTTTGGAGCACCCATTTATGTAAAAAACTTAGCACTTCATTATCTAAAAATTGTGTAAGTTTTTTTAAGAGAAAAAAATCTTTATATTCCAAAGAGAATATACATGAATATATTCAGTAGGGACTCATCGAAACCACCCTATAAGCCTCTGCAAATTGGAAGTTTCCCCACTTTTCAAAAAGAGGGTCCAATACAATTGTAAATGTCTATAAAAACCCTCTGATTATAGTTTTAAATACAAAAGTTCTTATACATACATTCATATATTGTCAAATACAAAACAAAAACATTTTGGAGCACCCATTTATGTAAAAAACTTAGCACTTAGAATGCTAACCAAATTCATAAAATACTATTAAATGAAAAAAAGTTAGAACTGAAACAAATGATTTTAAAAGTGAAACTCCATTCTTTCCAACCCCTGGTCACCCATGAATTACTACACTAAAAAGGAAATGACACAACTTTCCATAGCTTCCTTAGACAACTGGTTCACTTTTTCGTTGAGCTCATGGTAAATGTGACTAAAGGACTTCAACTAGAGATCCTTTATGAACTTGCGGATTTGGGACAACAAAAAATGTAAGAATAATATATCCACCTTTGAGTTATCATTCTCCCAATTGATTACCACTTGAGAGTCACCTAACACATAGAGATGTTTGATGCCTCTAAAGTTGTCAAAGAACAAAAAGGCTTAAAGAGCAAAGGATTCCTCTATGAAATTGGAAATCGGACTAGGGGCATAAAAAATATATAAATAATGATGGGAGGTCTCATACAAGACAATTCCAACTCTGCATCTAGGGGGGTGGCATTGGCTGGCACCATCGAGAAAACCCCAAGGGGTATCAGTATCCAAAGGAGGAAAGATGGGCACTCTAGATTTCTTCCTCTTGTAGTTACACTTGAATTCCAAGGTGTTTTTATTAATGAGACCAACCACGACCTCCTCAAGTATATGCTTATCTTGGAAAATTCTCATGTTGTGAGCCCACTAAATGTCGTGCACAAAGAGAGAGGGAAGGGAGTTGAAACACTCCAACACTAGGTCCTTCAACCAATCAAGAACACATAAATCCAAAATATTATGATTCCATTGAGCTTGCATCTTGAAACTACTATCCATAATTTTCCATACCTGGGATATAAATTCACAAGATACGAAGAGGTGAAAGACATTTTCTAAGTTTTGATTGCACAATGTGCATCTACCAGGACCTGACCAACCTCGCTTCTAAAAATTGTCCCAAGTGAGGAGCTTATTTTTAAGTGCCGGCCATAAGACAAGTTTATCCTTCAGAGGGTTGTGGAGCTTCAAGATGCGCTCCCACCACCATGGGGTGGAATCAGTTGACACAGATTCCAGATGACCTTTGTATCTTATTTTTTAGTAAAGACCTTGGTAAGGGGATTCTTTGACCAAGCCAAGGTGTCATGTTCCTCTTCTTCAATATTGATGTGGTTAGATCAAAGTTTCCCAATAAGACGATGTTTTTCCTTGACATGATCACCTATTAATCCCAGGTCATTTTCATACTTCCATATAATTCTTCCAAGATGGAAAAGTTCAATTCCTCTAGTGTCTCAAAGAGATAAAATGCATTTTCTAGCAAGGATAATCCTCATTTCCTCTGAAATCCTCTAGTCCTCATCAACTCCAACCCATGGATCTTCCCCTATATGAATTTTCCTCCCATTGTCGATTCTCCAAACAGTCCATTTTCCCACCAAAGGGAAGGAGTCCACGAAAGCTCTCCAAATGGTGGAGGCATTCTTAGTTGATTTCCTAGTAGTGCAAAACCATTCCTCCATAAAGGAGGGGCCATGATATTTTGACTTCATTACCCTGCCCCAAATTAAGGTGTTGTGTAATAAGATCAAGAGGATTTTTCCTGCCAAATCATAGATGAATATGTAAGTATTTTTAACTCCCCAACCTCCCATCTTCTTAGGCTTGGAAATTGTTGACCATTTAACAAAAGGGACCCCCTTTTGAGTCTGACTACCTTACCATAAAAGTTGGAAGAACTTCTTACAATTTTTTGTCAAAATTCCTTTGGGGACTTTTGCAATGGAAGTCCAATAAACCGGGATGCTTTGTAACACTAATTTGAGAAGGGTAATCCTTCCTCCTCTTGAAAACCACCTGTTAACCCATTAAGAGATACAATCCTCAATATTTTTGTAGAGCTACAACCATTCTTCAAAACCATAGTAATTAGGATTTAGAATAAATCCCACATATTTAAATCCTTCACTCATATGTTTTCTCGAGAAGCATAAAGCACTATCTAGGAGAGATGTAAAATATTTCTAAGGAGTAGCGAACACAAGAATTAGTCCAATTGATATCCATGCCTATATCTAGAAAAAAGGGTCCAAGATGCTCCTAAGGCCTTGAAAATCTTCCCCTGAACCTGCACCAAACAAGAGGAGGTCATCAAGGAAGAGGAGATGAGAAAGTACTTCAAATGGAGAAACTTTAAGGCCGTTAAGTTCAACCTGGCTCCTTGCATGAGTCATAAGTTTTCTCTGAACTTTTGCGATCAGAAGGGAGAGAAATGGGGAAAGAGGGCATCCCTTCTTGAACCCACTTGAGGCCCCGAAAAGTTTGGAAGGGGAACCATTAATCAAAACCGCAAAATAATCATATTATACGCATCCTAAGATCCAATTGAATGAGGACAAGTTCATTTTCTAGCTGGATTGAAACTAGTCTTAAAAAAGTCCAGGTAACTTTAACATAGGCTTAGACAAGTATAGCATGAGAAATACCAAAGGAGTCTTAGAGGAGTGGATAGCGTGAAAGGATTCTTTTGTGAGGGTTACAGCATCGTGGATTTGTATTTGGTACAGAAAGACAAACTATTCGTAAGAGATTATTTCACTTAGAATTGGTTTAAGTTGATTTTCCATAATTTTAGATATCAATTTATAAACCACATTACAACAAGAGATAGGGAAAAAATCTTTGAAGGAATTAACTTCTTTCTTCTTGGGGATGAGAACTAAGAACATATCCCCAAAAATTTTCCACTCCTCTTATATTCTCGAACTACCTTCAGAAGGTCCTCCTTAACCAGGTTGAAGAAACCAATATAAAATTCAATAGACAAACCATTTGGGCCAGGGATTTTACCACGCTTTAAGGAGAAAAGAGTCTCTTCGAGATCAACTTCTGATATTTCCACTTCCAAAGAAGAATTCATGTCCTCAATTATATCCCTAGGAAAGAGCCTAAGCACCTCCATAATTTCCTCGGTAGGGAATCCAAGTAGATCTTTCAATAAAGCGTTGAAATGTGACCTAGCAGCCTCATCCTTTTCTTCAAATGATCGAGCCCAATCCCTATCATGACCGGATATCTCCTAGATTGATTTGTTATTTTTACGAAAGTTAACATAATTATGAAAAAAAATCGTGTTATTGTCACCTTCCACGATCCAAATTTCCTGACTTTTTAACCTCCACGAGGCTTCCTCTTTGGGCAGAATATCCTTACGAAAGGGCAGTAGAGACTTCAAAGAAGAGGAGTCCTTGGAAGTGTAAAGGGAATCTATACTTGTCTCCTCCTCCTTAAGCACATATTGGGAGTATTTATTAAATTATAAATCCCGTTCTTCTGTCACCTTTTTCACCTTAAGGATATTCACTTGGATTTGTTGCATGCACGAAACCTCATCTCCGTCATGAATATGGGTCCAGGTAGAATGGCTAATATTCTTATAGTCTTTCCTCGTGTAACCAAATATGGTCGAATTTAAGAGGAGCCTTCGGTTTATGATCAAATGGTTCCAACTTCATGAGGATAGGGAGATAATCAGGGTTGCCTCCGGTTCCAATCCAAGATTTGGTACACCATGGTCCACCCAACAAAGATTCAAAGATCAAGAACGTGTCTAGTCATTTAGAGACTCCCTCCACTCCTTGCCTTCCATTCCTCCACGTCGAAAAAATATTAGGGGGATCGAGATCGATAAGGTGATTAACTTCCAAAAGGTGAGAGAAAATCCCTTCCAATGGATCGTTGTGCAGTTGAGAGCCCCATACTTCCTTCAGAGATAGAGTGAATTAATATCACCCCATATGATAATGTTATCACCAGAAAGGATACTAGAGGAAGAGATTTCTTCATAGAATGGCTTCTTATCAACATAATGCAGAGATTGATAAACCGAAAAGAAGAACCCAAGTTGCAGTTTTCTAGTTCCACCATAATACCTTAATTCAATGGTGAAGAAGAAAGGATTTTAAATTTAGAATCCCATCAAGTTACAAGGCCCCCAAAGAGACATATATGGATGATGTACTTACTTTATGAAAGCTCTCCTTATCTCTGTTGATCCCCGCTCTGCTACGATGCTCTTGCGTCGTCCAATCACAACAACACAAACCAATCAAAACAAAGAGATTA
>JZKD02S1812479.1:618878-634682 GCA_000966675.3 Picea glauca | reverse complement strand
AACCTTGCAAGTTCAAAATCCAAGCTATGTAGATCAAGAATTGGATTTGTTCAACCGGTGGGTGACGGAAAAAATAAACAGCTCAAACAAAAGCCAAGAACAGTGTCGCAACTATGGCAATTGTGTCTCAAAGTCTCTTAAAGTCACATATATATAGATAAAATAATCAACTAGTTGTTAACACTGACCAATGAGATAGACAAAATTTTCGTCGCTATTGCCATGAAAGTTTGTCACTATAGCGATGAAAATCCTGACTAGGTTAAATTAATATTGTCGTCGATATTGCGACAAATTTTCGTGGCAGTAGCGACGAAAATCCCGCCCTGTTTAAAAAAAATATGAAACTAGTGGAAGCGTGGAAAATTTTCATGGAATAATCTGCCCATATGTAGTAGTGCACTTGGAGATAGATGGGCAGACAGAAAGAAAAAGCCAAATCTTGGAGGATATGTTGCATATGTATGTTATGGACCAACAAAAGCGTTGGGAAGAGTTCGTGCCACTGGTATAGTTTGCATACAACAACAGTTATCAAAGCACCATTAATATGGCGCCTTTCGAGTTTCTTTACGGGCGACTGTGTCGAATGCCTTTGAGTTGGTATTGGCTCGAGGATAGGGTCTTGGTGGGACCATAAGAGATACAATAAATGGAGGATAAAATGAAAACAATACGACAAGGATCAAGGAAACAAAGGATCAACAGAAGAGTTATGTCAATGTGCATTGTGTCGAACGTAGTTATGAAGTTGGTGATTGAGTCTTCTTACGGGTGAAACTGCATAAGAGTTCGATCAAGTTTGGAAAGGGTGCTAAAATCTCTCCTAGGTTTGTGGGACTTTTCGAGATTGTGGAAAAGAAGGGGCCCATGGCCTATCAACTAGCCTTGCCTGATTCTTTGAGGCATATGCACGATGTTTTTCATGTATCTATTTGAGACATTATGTTAGTGATCCTACACATGTTATTGACATGAGTACCTTACAGGTATCAGACGAGGGTGCTCTCACGGTGGAGCCAATCTTCATCCCGGACCATCTCATTTGATAGCTATGGTGTCGAAAAATAGACCAGGTCAAGGTCCAGTGGGACAACTATAGTTCGCACTCGACGACCTAGGAGGACACATATGATATGCGTCAACAGTTTCCATTTTTTTTTTATAGCTAGACCTATGATATTTTGATACACTTTATCTCGACACTTACATACTGTGAAACTTCAAGACAAAGTTTAAAACAAGAGGGGGTGTATGTAACATCCCTCTCTTGCATGCACTGAGGGAACTTATCCTTGAGGGTGCTTATGTACAAGTGATCCAGATTATTATACTATTGGTTGTTTTGATTATAATTATGATATATTGTGGATTTGATGATATGTTATTTTGTTGTATTTACATATATAGGTGTTATTGACTGGTTTCTCCTGAGTGTGTAGGAATCTGGACATTGAGGATGCAGAGGAATCGATGAAACCCCTTGGACTCTGGATCGAGTCAGGGAGTGGACTGTTAGGGTTTGAATGTTGTTGATGTGACATATGTGCATATAATTAGATGTTATGATGATTAATTATTATTGTTGACATGATTCATTGATGGATGAAGGCTGATGATAGCTTGCCAACCAGACTCGCATTTGGAGTAGAGGGTTCATGCACTACAACCAGAGACATTGAGAGAGAGGTGTGGCAGCAACCCTGCCACATCCTACTAGCACTCTCATCTTGGCTCAAACTATAGGTTGACGATTTCCTAGTTCGAGAAGACCCACCATGTCGTCAAGGAAGACTGTGACCATCGCTCACGATGATTCAAAGGGGCACGCAATAAGGTAGGGTCCTTATTCCTTAGAGGCCCTTAGTCTTCCACAACATCACCTGACAGAGTATTGACTCTAGGGGTTTGACGTCTACCAAAGAACAGTCAAGAGGTGAGTGGCACCCTTGGAGCACATAGTGCGTCTTGAAGGGCACGTCACGTAAATAAAACAGAAAGAGGTGAGTGGCACCCTTGGAGCACGTAGTGCGTCCTGAAGGGAACGTTGTGATTTTAACTAGTAAGTTAATAAACCTAGTTCCTAGAAAACTATGCCTCCTTCGGACCTGGTCGGCCTTAAAATGAATTAAGCGATGAGTAATTTTAATAACAAGTTGTTCCCTTAAAATTGTCACCCAACCTAGTGAAATTAAAACCTATGTCTAAGTAGAACTTGTGGATAAAGAAAAACTAATTAAACATGTAACAAGAAGGGGGGTAAGAAATTCAAACTTAATTATTAAAGTAAAAATTATAAAGGAGAATTAAATTTATTAAAAAGGGTAAATGGTTGTTTTTATCTACACTTGCTAAATTGATTTTTAGTTAAAAAGGAAAAGGGGGAAACTTAAAAGAAAAAGGAAACTTAAAGAAAAAACTGAATGTCTAACTTAGTAAGGAATATAGCCTTTGGAACTTTCTATTTATGAACTCAACTAGGAATTAAGTAAGGCATAAGTCATATAAGAATTGTAAGGGAATATTGGGACACTGAGGAGTGGTTTTACAAACGCTTTTTAGGTAGGTGAGGGAAATAAGAATATTTAATTAAATAAATAAATGAATCTAATGAGGGGGAGGTTTTTCCTAATTAAATAAATGAAAAATGAATCTAATGAGGATTTGGGAAACTAATGGCTAAGAAACTCTATAAAAAGGATGGTGAAGTACGAGTATGGATCACATATGGCTTGCATAATGTTACGCTGCTGAAATTTTATCTTGACGGAAATTTCTCTTATGGGATTTGGGATAACCAGCTCAGATAACGAGTGGTAACTCAACCTTGCGAGGCGAGCTAGGTTATAGAATTCTCTGGTATCGTGTGTGTGGCCCCTTTACGGCTCGAAGGGATCAAGGGGAAGAAGAGTACCCCTAGCGTTGGGTGGGAGGTACCAGTGAGGTCTCATCGGTCGGCAAGTCAGAGTTGGATGGAGTGTGAGTGTGAGACAATCACTTTCGGATCTGCGCATTTGGCTACGGTATGCATGTGAAAAATTTGTATTAAATAATAGCTCAATTTCTTGTTCATGCATTTCCTTATTGTTGAAATCTCGCTTGCATAGATGTTGTTAAAATAAAAAGACCCGTTTAGTTATGCATATGAATTTCTACCTGGGCGTTAGTGCGCCATGTGAAATTGCAAAAGCTTCACTAATTTTTTGTTTCTCAGCTTGATTTATTACTGCGTATTATTGTAGTTTTTGGTTCTGGTTGGGATTGTTACTGCATTGTATTATTACTAAGGAAGACTGTGTTTTGGTCTCAAGCCATTATTTTATTTTACTCTGCGTTTTTTATTTTTTTTAATGCAAGGAATTGTGTTTTTATCTTTTGTTCATTTATCCTTTAAGTTATTTGTCCATGCCGGAGTAGTCGGCCAGTAGCCAAATTGATTGTCTTTCACTCCGGTGTTAAGTATTTAGATTCAAATGCCCTTCTTTCCTGTGCATGGATAATAAGTGAAGGATAATTTCTCTGTCCAACAAATTCCTTATTGTGTACATCAAAAATACTTCTTTGTTTCTCTGTGATTGATGTTGTTTTATTATGGGTCGTTCATTTTCTGAACATACAATGTTTCATTGGTATTTGTTATATGATTTTTTAAAGTATGCACATTCATATTTCCTTATTGAAATACAATGAATCAATGATATTTGCATGAATATTGTTGTGTAATGAATTTTTCAATTGTGAATGATGGAACTTCTGTTCATATTTAATATTATTGAAAAGAAAATAATTTCCTTCTACATAATGAAATTTCTATGAGCCTTATTGATCAATGATGTTTTACTCTTCGTGTATTTATTAATAGAAACAAGGTTTTTGGGTTGTTCATGTTAGATCAAGGGTTGAATTCCGTATTCAGATAGTTGTAGTTTATCCTGTCTAAATCGTTGTTTATTATTCAAATGTTGGGGCGTTAAAATTTGAGATTAATATTACCTCAACAACAAACCAAAAATAAGAATGAGATAACCAGCTAATTGTTGTAAGGAAAGATGGATTGGGGTTTGTAAATCCATGGAAGTCTTTGTGTGTGGCATTGGGTAAAGATTGCAATTAAATGAAATGAACGATGTATTGAATGAAAGTGAACGATGTATTGGGCGCATTCAATATGAAATTTATCAAAACCCATCCAAGCCCGGGATAATATGGGAGATGGATATCTTGGTTTTGATATCCACTCTCAGACTATGAATCTCATCGGGAGATAATGTTATGTTTATGTGCACCTCAAAATTCGAGAAGTTATGCAACCATAAGGAAGATACCCAGGTTCCATATGCTAATACAAAGAAGGTTAGATATGCTAATACAAATAAGAAACTAAGTAATTTAAATGTGTCTATGTTAGTGTGCGGGTATAACCGAAACCATTAGTGCCCAAGCAAAATTTGAAACGTCAAGCCAAACGCGGCATCGACATGATCACACTAGCCATGTACCATCACATCCAAACCTAGCCAAAATGAAACTCCTAACAATATAACACCAACGATCAATTATTTGTTCATTTCTTAATGTTTGTAATTCATGAATAGTTATAACATCGCTCTTATGGCTTTGCAAAATGAAAACGAACTGATGCTGCTCTACAATTTATTTCGAAATAGTATGGTCATCGATATTCCTCGGCAGATGGTAAATGGAAGTATCTTGTGACTATTTCAAAAGAAACATCATTATTACAACTCCATTAAAAGCACTCCTGGTATCGAATTTCGGTAAAAAAAAAGTATGTATTCAGTTTGTTAGACTGGTCTTTATCTTGTCAATATTCCCAAGTGTGGAAATGTTCGATGAAGTGTGGTCTTTAGTGGCAGGTTGCATTGAACAATTTCTAACGTCGAAGAGCACCACAAAATTGGACGTATTACAAGTAATTTCCTTTATGATATTTATTGTTCATCTTCACAATGTGCTCGGCATGAAATATGGAAACCATTACCCATTATTGCATAAATATGCGCTTTTAATTACATTTGATATTGTTGGACGCCTCTTCCAAATATGTGCATCTGTCAATGTCATTTTCTCAACTTCATTGTTGCAGGGTTTGCTCGTATTTATAGAATGGTTTGTCTACAACCCCAACATGATTATAGACAAAGTTGAATCTGACAGTTATGCATCTGATGTTATAAGTCTGGATGTGGAAGAGTGGTTAGCCAAGGAAAGATGGTTCTTCTAGACAAGTTGTGAATGTTTTTTTAACAACTTCTTTGCTGGAAATATTATGGAAGAGTGTGATGGTATCTTGATTTTGTGCAAGAATAGAAACTTTTCTCTGTGGGACGATAGTGTGTGCCAAGGACTGCTCCCTTTGATACAGTCCACCTTGCACTGAAATTTTGAAGACCCAATTTTTTTTCGAGGTTATAATAGAAAGCAATAGAACAATATTTGCATGGAAAGAATAACGGACACAACTCGAAAGGCTATGTGGATTCATGAACCATTGCAATTACAACAAAACAGTACATCCAAACCAACTAAGGGATATGTTATCACATGAAGTTGTCAAGGAGTCGTATGCATTTGCTATGAATACCCAATTCTGCATCCCTACTCTGTCTCCTTCTTTTTCGCATGCCATTCGTAATTTTTTCACTCATGGTTGATAAGGAATATTTTGGGGTTCCCGATTCGGGAGAAAGAGATGAAGCCATTGTTAAAAGGGCTGAAACTCGAAGTTCCAAAGTGGAAACATGGTATGATCTAAGTTGTTGATCATTGGTTGGGGAGGACCGTTGATCTCTGTGTGTGGAGACAGTTCGTGGTTTGGAATTTAGAAGAATTGGTGGGAGATGTATTTAAAGCATCCGAAGTCCAAAGCCCGAAGTGCCTAAGGAGATAATATTAGGGTCATAGCCGGAGGTCATGTGAGAGGCATTCCTAGGAAGAGGGGCCAACACCCATTAAAATAGAGTTGGTCGATTCTGATTTCCAAAGAGGCAATCACAGTCATCCACTGTGAAGCAGATCTGACCGTAGATCTGAGTAAAGTAATTTCACCAATTCAGGTATCAGAAAATATGGAGTCAGGTGATGTGAACACTCCCAAAGTGCGAAATCCTGAAACACCATGTGGGATAAGCATCGGGTCTCAGCACAAGATCACATTGAAAAGGGGCCAAAGATACATGGCGCTCATCCATTTCTCCATATTCAGGGCTATTAAACGCCAATTTTGGTGGCATCTCCATGCAAGGTCTGATGTATCCTAAAATTAGTGGACAGATAAAATTTCAACGGCGAAACTAAAATAGAAGAACCGTCCCGGTCAAAAATATCAATCAGACCAATGGCCTCGAATGCATATTCTCATTTAGCATCATATTTAATCGCAACAAGTGACTATCCCCTGGTTATCTGGCCTGGTCTCAATCTTGAGGAGATATCAATTAATGGGCACAAGCTGATAGTTGAAACCTCAGCTCAATCCATAAATAGAAGGCATGGAGAGCTCTGTCGAGAGGGTCAAAATTGTCATCCCAAGGAAGATTTATGTGCAGTCTGACAGAGAAGTACTCATATGGAAATATTTAGATAGGATGGTTAGATCAGATCTCACTTCTAGCAGTTGTAAAGGAGTCTAAGTATAAATAGCTCAATGTAAGATTTTGTTAAGGTGGTCAACTGGTTGAGCAGAGCTCCCTATTTTTTAATATTTTGATGCCAGAACTATTCTCTGGTTATGTATCAAATTTGAGAATTTCGCATTAATAGAAGTCATCTTCTTTCATCTCTTTGTTTAAACTGTGTTGAAACACTCAGGCATGGAGGATCCAGTTGAGGGTTGTGATTCTATTGTAATGTAGGTTTGACTACAGTAATGTTGTGACCAGTTTTAGTCAGCTTCCCTGTTATCTTATTTCCCCTTATGCTAAGAGGCTTGGGCATGGAGTATCCAGTCGAGTTGTTGTAGTTGCATGACATTGTAGGTTTGATTATTATGTTTCTCTGACATATTTTAGTGTCTGAAACTTGAGTTCAAGAGTGCTCTTGATCTTGAGTTTTTCTTCACCAAGCGGCTTGAAAGTTGGATGCCCATAGCAGTCTTGTTCACCTCTCTCACTAAGTCTTCTATCTTCTCACACTTAAACTCAAACTACTGATTGAAGTTAATGAGGCCCTCACTTCCATGTACACTGATTTTCCATTTTCCATGTTAAAATCATTCTTGTACTGAGTTTTGTCCATTTGACCTCCACTCATAAAACCAACATCCACCAAACATTTTGATGGGTAATGGGCTTATACTCTCACAATATGAGGGTGAATCTTAGTGCTAACATTCATGGCTTCATTGTCGGGGAATGAATTGAAGACATTTCCCTGCGATAGAACGACAAAGAAATTTTGATTTTGAAGGTGCATCAGAAATAAGAACTTGCAGATTGCAACTTGCACCTGGCGACTTCGTTGTTTCAGTTGTGGCTCTAAAAGGAAAACACACGAGGTCTACTCCACAGTTTCCTCTGGATACTCCTGAAGTTGACCTGGAAAATATTATCAGAAAAGGAAATACCCCTCAAGAAGGGATTTCAATTGATGTATCATGTGATTCTGGTAATTTACATGATCCTTCTTTAAAAACCCCGCTAGTTGTATCTAATTTTTCCATTATACCATCTGTTGGAGTTTCTAGAAGTTTAAATTTTGGGAGTTTCCCTGTTTAATTATCCTCTTCTAGACCTCATTTAAAAGAAATCTTTGACACCCATGTTTCTCCTGAGATTGTAAAGTGGTTCAGACCCATAAGCTTAGAATATTTTCCCACTTTGGGTCTCTCTACTCCTCCTCCTGTCATAGTTGTTGCATATAAAGAGGGGGGAAATTATTTTCCTTTGAGCCCTATACCATTTGCCTCCAACACTCAGTCATTTCCTCCTTCTCCTAGATATGCAACTGCAATCTCAATTGTCCAAAATTCATCTCCCCCTTGTTCTCCCACAACTCACATCCAAATGGTAGCTGCTAATCCTCCTAGAAACAAAATGGATGCCATAGTGGCTGCTAGGTATACCCCTCTGGTTCTGCCTCAACCTATGCATGCCATCCCAGTTGGGGATTACCTCAAGTACATGCCCAAGTTTATAGGAGAGGAAGACATAATTGTTGAAGAGAACCTTTAAGCTTTTTACAGTTATGCAGATAATCTTAATATTGAACATGAAGATGTCTAGTTGAGAGTTTTTGTACAGAGCCTTGATGGTGAGGCTGGAAAATGGTTCAGGGGTTTGACTCTTGGATCTATTAATGGGATTGAAGCTCTAGATGATGTGTTCTTAAGACATTTGGGGGATAAAAAAAACTTCCTTTACTATATTACCTAGTTTGGGTCACTCAAGAGAGAAGAAGGGGAATTTGTCTCGGACTTCTCCAAGAGATTTAATAAGATGTACAATAAGATCCCTGCTGAAATTAAGCCTACTGAAACCTCTACAAAGATCATGTATGCTAGTGCTTTTGATCTTGATTTTTGCCTCCTGGTGAGGGAAAGAAGAGCTACCTCCTTGACTCATATGCAAGACGCAGCCCTTGAATTAGAATCCAATATATTGACAGTTGATAAGCTTATGAGTAAGGCTGATAGAGATAGAAGAAAATGAAATGCCAAAGATTCTACCTATGCTTCCCACCATCAAGTTGATGAGTTAAAAAAACTGATGAAATCACTTTCCGCAGAAATGGAGAGATTGAAATTTGAGGGGAAATAGGGCTATAGGTACCCCCAAAATGCTAATAACAGGGGTAATTTCAGGAGACCCAATAATTCCCCTCAGTTCATCTAGAGGGATCAAAGAAATAGGGATAGGGATGATCAAAATATACAAGCCCCTCTCCAAAATAACCTAGTTATTGATGAGGGAGGAGAGGAAGAAGAGACCGATCTTGAGATTCATTGTCTTGGTGACACCTCTTCGTCCCATCATTTAACTTGTTCTATATATGAAGAGTCCCTCATGGATAGCCATCTAAATGAGATGAGAAAAGGAGAAAGGACCAAATACAACCCAAACAGATATAACCTCAGGTCCAGGAAGAAGGAAGGGAAGCCCGATATTCTCAATCAGCCCAGTCAAGCAGATGATCCTGTTAGAGAGGGGGTATCTGGAAGAAAGGAAAAAGAGGTACATAAACCCCAAGCAGTGATTAAGACCCCTGTCCCAGAAGTAAAGGAAATTATGAAGCCTCACCCCCCTTTTAGTTTCGAGAATGAGATTCAAAAGATAAAAATTCATGTGCCTTTCTTGGAGCTAGTCAAACATGAATATTTCAAAAGGTACCTCTCCAAAGTGTTGCAACCTGAGCCTTCATTTTATTCCATAGATTTAGGAAACCTCCAAGATGAAAATCCTGCTACCATACCGAGACCTTTGGTAGAGGATAGAGATGACTCCTCTCCTCCTTTCTATACCTCATTGAACATCCATGATAAGGTGTTTCACAACTGCTTGATGGATTCAGGGGAATGTCACAATATTATGCCTAATATTTTCATGGAGGATCTCGGGTTGGAGGTCAAAAAGACTTATCACGACCCATACTCATTTGACTCCAGGAAGGTGAAGTGCCTCAGGGTTATTAAATACTTGCTTGTTTCCTTGTTTCAGTTGCCAATGAAAAGTGTGGCCAGGGATATTGTAGTGGTTGTTGTTCCCCCTAATTTTGGGATTCTCTTGTCTAGATATTGGATTAAAATACTGGGGGGAACCTTGCATATGGATCTCTCGTATGCCACTATCCCTATGTTTGGAGGTGAAAAGAGAAAGATTTGCAGGGAAGCACAACTTTCTTACATCATCAGTGATGAAGTGAATCTAACCAATCACCCCACTTTTGCAGTAGACACTGATGTGGGAACCAATATGTTGCAACTCATTAATGGTCCTCAAGAACCTATTGAAATCAGAAAGCAGATAGTTACTTCCCGTGAAGATCCTCCTTCAAATGTGTCTATTTGGAAAATGTTTTTTGATGAAGCCTCTTCCAAGGAAAGTGATGGGGTTGGGGTAGTTTTCATTACCCCACCCAAGACATCATATATTTGTCTTTTAAGATTGAATTTGAAACAAAAAACAATGTGGTAGAATATGAGGCTCTTGTCTTGGGTTTGAGATCTGCCAAAGACATGATGATTAAGGAGCTGGAAATATTTGGAGATGTTGAGTTAATTGTACATCAGGTCAGAAATCTGTATCAGGCTAAGCACCCTAGATTGAGGGCCTGCGGAAATGAAGTATGGGATCTTGTTGACAGTTTCTTGGTTTTTAATATGTCATTTGTTCCAAGAGAGGAAAAATCTATGGAAGATCCATTGGTTGTCTCAACATGTAATTTCAGGGTCCCTTTGCCCCCAAAGCTCAAATATGAAGTGGAAGTAAAATACAGACCCTCAATTCCTAACAATGTCAAGTATTGGAAGGTGTTTGAGGATGATCTTGAGATTAAAAAGTTTCTTGAGACTATGGACGAATTTTCTGATTTTCATATTGATCAGGATCAAGATACTGGAGAAATCCCTCATGTTGATGCTTTTCTGAATAAAATTGTTGATCATCATATTGTTCAGTTGCCAAGTAACCATAGTCCAAAGGGACTTGTCCCTTTGGAGAGATTGTTTGATAGGAATGATGCTTCTGTAAAGGTAAAAGGCTCAACTAAAGAGGTTGATGTGACCGAATACAATTTAGGAACAGAGGAGGATCCCAAGTATGTCAAGTCATCTAGTATTCTGTCAGAGGAGAAAAGGGTCGAGTATGTCAAGATTTTAAGGGAGTTTTATGATGTTTTTTCTTGGAAATATGAAAACTTAAGGACATATGACACCAACATCATTGAGCATAAGATCCCTTTGAAATAAGAGGCCAGACCTTTCATGCAGAAACTTAGACAGATAAACCCCTTGTTGTTGCCTATCATGGAAAGGGAAGTAAAGAAGTTGTTGGATGCCTAGATCATCATCCCCTTGAGATTTTCAGAATGGGTGTCTAATTTGGTCCCTATGAGGAAGAAGAATGGAGAAATCAGATTATGTGTAGACTTCTGAAATTTAAATAGGATCTCCAAAAAGGATAACTACCTCTTGCTGAACATGGAGCACATTCTACAAAAAGTGATCGATTCATCCAGGATGTCTATGATTTATGGCTTCTCCAGATACAATCAGATCTATGTCCTTCCTGAAGATAGAGAGAAGACAACTTTCACTATTCCTTGGGGCACATTCATGTATGCTAAAATTACTTTTGGATTGATGAATGCAATACCAACCATCCAGCGAGCCATGGACATTTCCTTCATTGGAGAAAAAGGCAAGTTTGTAGTCATCTACATGGATGACATTATAGAATTCTCGAGGTATGATAAAGAGCACTATCATCATTTGAAGAAAATATTCCTGAAGTGTAGAAGGTTTGGTCTCTCCCTCAATCCTAAGAAATCTTTGTTTGCTATGAAAGAGGGAAAATTGTTGGGGCATATTGTGTCATTTGAAGGGGTGAGAATTGATCCAAGCAGAGTAGAGGCCATCCAAGCATTATGTTTTCCCAGATCTAAGAAAGGGGTTCAGTCTTTCTTGGGTAAAATAAACTTTTTGAGTAGGTTGCTTTCTAATTGTGTTGAGTTGGTCAAGTACATTACAACCATGCTTAAAAGGGGGAACGAAGTGAAGTGGATTGTTGAGCCCATAAATTCTTTCGACCAAATAAAGAAGGATTTGACTAAAGCACCTGTGCTCATCATCCCTGACTATTCTAAAGAATTTATGATTTTTTATTTTTCCTCATATGATACATTGGTTGTTGTTTTGCTACAGAAAAATACAAAGGGGTTGGAGTAGCCTATTTCCTTTTTCAACAGATCATTGAGGGATGTTGAGATGAGATACAGTATAATGGAGAAGAAGGCATATGCTTTGGTTAAATCCCTTAAGTCTTTCAAAATTTATGTCTTGCATTCAAAGATCAGTGTATATGTCCTGTCAACCTCAATAAAAGAGATCTTGATCCAGCCTTATATAGATGGGAGGAGAAGCAAATGGATCGCCAAAATTCTGGAGTTTGACCTGGAAATAAAACCCACCAAATTGGTGAAAGATCGAGGTTTAACCATGTTACTGGCCGAATCAAATTGCAAGGCGTTGGGGGTTAATTTCATGAATAGAGACTCAGAAAATAAGAAAACTAATATTGTTGACAAAAACCCTCATGTCAAACTCGACCTAGCAGAATGCACCTGGTATAAAGACATCGTATATTTTCTGCAAAGGTTGAGGCCTCTTGATGGTTTGGACAAGAACAAGGTGAGAGCTTTGAAACTCAAAGCGGTCAAATATTGTCTCATCAATTAGGTTTTGTACTAGAAAGACCCTCTGGGAATTCTACTGAGATGCTTTGATCCACAAGAGGCCCAAAGAGCTATGACTGATTCTCATGACAACTCATGTGGGGGGCATCATATTTGGAGGACCATAGCTTATAAGATCCTCAGGGCTAGGTATTTCTGGCCCAACCTATTTTCTGATGTTTGTGAAAAGGTCAGAGCTTGTGTCAAGTGTCAAAAGTTTGTTGGAAATAAAAAACTCAAATCTTTGCCTTTGAAACCCATAATGGTTTCTGGACCTTTTCGGCAGTGGGGTCTTGAGTTCATTGTATAGATCCACCCAGCCTGAAGTGGTCATCACAGGTGGGGTTTTACCGCCACTAATTATTTTACCAAATGGATAGAAGCCATGCCTATAAGGAGTGCCTCTCACAAGGTGATCATAAGCTTCCTCGAAGATATCATGTCTAGATTTGGTTGTCCAAGTAGGATTGTTACAGATAATGTTGCTTCTTTTAGAGCTGAGACATTTATTATTTTTTGTGACCAGTATGGGATTACATTGATCCATTACACTCCCTACTACCCTTAGGGAAATGGTTTAGCAGAGTCCTCTAACAAAAGTCTCATAAATATCATGAAAAAAAATTTAGAAGACAACAAGAAATCCTAGGATTCAAAACTAAAATTTTCCTTATGGGATGATAGAATTACAACAAAGAGGTCACTTGGCATTTCCCCTTTTCATCTTGTGTATGGGGTTGATGATATTTTTACTACTCAGCTTGCCATGCCTATGGTAACATTCCTCCAAGACTACCAAGGAGAACCTGATGATATGGTCGGGAGGATACTGCAGCTGGTAGAAGTACAGTAGACCAGGGAGAAGTTGCTTGACAAAACGCAGGATCATTAGCAGAAAATAAAACGAGCCTTTGACAAGAGGGAAAGCAAGGAAAATTTTCAGTTGGGGAATCTAGTGCTCAAGTGAGATGCCCCCAAGAAAGAAAAAGGAAAACATGGTAAATTTGAAGCCTTGTGGTTTGGCCCCTTCAAGATTTCTAAGATATTTTCAAACAACACTTATAAATTGTAGAACTTGGAGGAGTCCAAAGATTTTGGTGGCCCTGTCAATGGGCACTTTATGAAAAAAAAAAATTGTTTAATTCGTAATCAGTGTTCCACCATTGTAAATACCACTTTTGTTTTGTTTTATTGGAATAAGAGACTCCATAACCCAAACCTAAGGCACAAAAAATGTGCATTCTTAGAAGATCACAGGGAGCATGCCATCCCTTGTGGAGCCAAATGTTATTACATGAATTTGTCAAGGATTCGTATGCATTTTCTATGAATACCCAATTCTACATCCATGCTCTGTCTCCTTCTTTTTCGCACACCATTTAAAGGTTTTTCACTCATGGTTGATAAGGAAGATTTCAGGGTTTGCGATTCGGGAGAAAGTGGTGAAGTTGTTGTTAAAAGGGCTGAAACTCAAAGTTCCGAAGTGGAAATGGGGTATTATATAAGTCATTGATAATTGGTCGGGGATGACCTTTGATCTTTGTGTGTGGAGACAGTTCATGGTTTGAAATTCAGAAGAATTGGCGGGAGTTGTATTCAAAGAATATAAAGTTCAAAGCCTGAAGCACCTAAGGAGCTAAACTTATGATCATAGCCCAAGGTCATGTGAGAGGCAGGCCTAGGAAAAGGGGCTAGTGCCTATTGCATAGAGATGGTCGATTCTGATTTTCAAAGAGGCAATGACAGCCATTGGCTCTGAAGTAGATCTGACCGTCGATCTAAGTAAAGTATTTTCGTCGATTCGGGTATCGGGAAATATAAAGTCAAGTGATGTAAACACTCCTGAAGCGTGAAATCCTGACAAACCATGTGGGATAAGCGTCGGGTCTCAACCCGAGGTCCCGTTGAAAAGGGACCAAAGATACATGGTGTGCATCCACCGCTCCGTATCCAGGGTTGTTAAACTCCAATTTTGGTGTCGTCTCCATGTGAGGTCTGATGTATCCCAAATTTAGTGGATGGATAAAACTTGAATAGCGACACTAAAATAGAAGAATTGTCCCAGTCAAAAATCTCAATCAGACCAATGGCCCCGAATCCGTATGCTCATTCAGCATCGTATTTAATCGCATAAATTGACCGTCCCCTGGTTATCTGGCTCGGTCTTGATCCCGAGGAGATATCAATTAATGGACATAGGCCGATAGTTGAAACATCGACTCAATCCATAAATAGAAGGCACAAAGAGCTCTATCAAGAGGGTCAAAACTGCCAGCCCGAGGAAGATTTATGCATATTCTGACAGAGAAGTACTGAGATGGAAATGTTTAGACAAGATGGTTAGATCAAATCTCACTTCTAGCAGTTGTAAAGGAGTCTGAGTATAAATAGCTCAATGTAATATTTTGTTAAGGTGGTCAACTAGTTGAGCAGAGCTCCCTATTTTGTAATATTTTGATGCCAGAACTATTATCTGGTTATGTATCAAATTTGAGACTTTCGCATTAATAGAATTCAACTTCTTTCATCTCTTTGTTTAAACAGTGTTGAAACACTCGGGCATGGAGGATCCATTCAAGGGTTGTGATTCTATTGTAATCTAGGTTTGATTATAGTAGTGTCATGACTAGTTTTAGTCAGATTCCCTGTTATCTTATTTCCCCTTATGCTGAGAGGCTCGGGCATGGAGGATCCAATTGATTTGTTGTAGTTGCAAGACAATGTAGGTTTGATTATTATGTTGCTCTGACATATTTCAGTGTCTAAAACTTGAGTTCAAGAGTGCTCTTGAGCCTGAGTTTTTCTTCCCCAAGCTTCTTGAAAGCTGGATGCCCATAGCAGTCTTGTTCACCTCTCTCACTAAGTCCTTTTTATGCTCATACTTAAACTCAAATCACTGACTGAAGTTAATGAGGCTCTCACTTCGATGTACATTGCTTGTCTAGTTTCTGTGTTAAAATCATTCTTGTACTGAGTTTTGTCCATTTGACCTCCACTCATAAAACCAAAATCCACCAAACATTATGATGGGTACTAGGCTTATCCTCTCACAATCTAAGGGTGACTCTTAGTGCTAACAAGATCCCTTTCATTGTGGAAGGAGTGGAGCGTTTGAGCCAAGATTATGAAGAAAAACAAATTGTGCACTCCAATTCGAACAAGGAGATCAACGATGCCACATTGGATACCAGGTCGTCCATGGTACCCAATTATTTTTTAATAGTCCTATGCTTCTCTGAAGAGGGAATGAAATGGGTTATCCATGTCATCCTTACTTACTCATTGATCTATTTTACCAAAATACAAGGACACTTCACAGTTTTTCTTAAAAAAAGGTTTTAGATTAAAAAAATAATAATAATTCTACTTGTTCTCGTCGTTGTGTCGTAACGGCGG
>JZKD02S1812479.1:573765-583830 GCA_000966675.3 Picea glauca | reverse complement strand
ACTTGTTGGATCTAAGTACAACAATTGTTAGGTTCAATGATGGGCTTTCATGCAAATTCCTTCATATGGACAAAAATATTTCATAGGAAAGGAAGGGAGCATTTAGAAGGCTAGGGTAGGGATTAATAAACATGTGCACTTTTATATAACAATTATCCATGAGGCCCTCTCTCAACACCCTATTTTTAGAGAGGAATTGCATCACATATGAAAATTTGTAGATTGGTAAGATATTTGTGTTTGTATTATAACAATATTTTTATGTAAATATGATGTTTATAATACATAATAGTTTTTATATTAATTGTCTATATAAAATTTATCATTTGAATTTGTATATATATTTGGTTAAGATATTATTAGTATTATTATTATTATAATTTTTCTAAGTACATATGATGATGTATGTGTAACCTATGTGACAATGTAAGATTTTTAATACAACCATCTTAAATGATAAAAAAATTATACTCAATAAATTTGATAATTCATTTAAAATAAATTAATAATTTAAAATTAATTTAAAATTTAATTTATGAAAAACATATGGTATAATAGTTTTTAAACACAAGATATTATCCAAGATTACACCAGGGCCCTCCAATAAACACTTCAATATAGTGTTGCATGTACTTTTTGAGTGGTTAGTCTTCTTTTTGAAGTTCCAATATTTGTTTCCATGGTTAAAGTAAAAGATTAATTATTCCTTGAAGTTTCAATATTCAATATTCCTTGGGATTAGTTTCTGCAAAATTTAGCAAGGTGTGCACTTAATATGTATATGGCGCATTCTGAGTTTTGGTTAATATGTATATGGCGCATTCTGAGTTTTGGGAGAGAAAAGTGTTGATTCACCCTTCATGAAACCCTTTGTTTTTTGTTACTGGGAACAGTGAATCCCACACACACACTGAAGTTACATGAGGACAACCATGGGAAGAATTAAACAGATCTAGTTATTGTTTGTCTTTGTCTGTCACATACACAACCCGGCAGACCTCGTACTTGAGCTTCTTCGCTCCTAAACTCTTCCAAAATGCTTCCCCTGGGAATCCATTTGGTTTATTCATCGCAGTATATGCTGTATCTACACTTTCCCAATCCTATTATAAGCTTACCATCCAAGGAGTTATAGAACGTGTAAGAATTCAAGCCCTCCATCTTTGTGAAATAAGCCTTCAATACAGCAAGACAAGAGTAAGCCAGTTTCTCCTGATTTTTACCTCCCGAATATATTCTTCGCACGCCAACCACGTCTCCAATGCGTTTCTTCCCAACCGGGGACCTCTCTTTGTTCTCTCGCAGTTCAATTCAAACCATCCGTAGTCCACCATTCGAACAACCGAAGATAATCCCTTCGTGAATGAGGCAGCCTGCAATCAACAAACCATTAATCGTCAACTAAACAGATGATCCAAGGCATGAACTGAAATGTTATATTTGATTAGATGGTTACCTCTGGAAGATTTATCCATGGATTCGCATCTTCCCTGCCCTTTCTCTCTGCAAACACCGCAGCCTGCGTTGAAGAGGATTAATGAACTGAATTAACTATTATCGTGGGGAATGACTGTAAAACCTAATAAAGAAAGAGAAGAATACAAACCAATTTCCCACGAATACTCCCGAGTATGGTGATGCTAATATCTGATAGACTACAGCTGCTGCTACGCTCGTCAATGGAGGTAGCCGCTCCCACGAGCTGCGCCACCACATCATCAATGTGGCAGCCTTCCTGGGGTTCGCAGACCCCAAATGAAATCCACACGCTTCCTCCAGAATGCACCATGCCTTCCGCCATTGCCAATGCCTTTGAATAATTGACCGTTTGGAACAGAATCGTCGTGGCTGCTTATATACACCGTGTGTGCAGTTGGGGTCTATTTGATCAATTAATGGCCGAAAAAGACGTCTCAATTCACATATCTCTGGGCACTTGGCTGCTGGTAGCTAAAGCTGTAAAGCCGATCTTTTTCTTACATATTCACGGGTAAAGAAGAGACACAATAACTTCAAAAAAAAGTGGTTGCGTGTCGTGTTGGAAACGGTACAGACAAAAGTCAAAAAGATTTTGCTGCGACTCGCGAGGAGTCTGGTTTCTTATAATCTTTTCCACTTGCCTATAAAATTGAGCTTGTGGTCGTCGTCGTATATATTCTCTCGTGAGTTGAAAAGCAAGAACTGAACTTGAACAAATAAACACACTGGTAAAGACTCACAATCTAATATGACAATAAACCAATAAATTAGATAAGTCTACATGATGGCTTAGTTTCAAACAAGGAGATGACCTTTCTATTGTTTTTACATAGATCCATTTTCCTTTATTGCTTCACAAAGTCAAATCCTCTTCTTAAGAGATGGAAGTAATTCAAAAGTGAAAGAAAAATACAATTATATGCATGTGCATGCACCTTAAGGTTGGAAAGTGATACCTTTAAATAACGAACGAACTTATTAAATATAAAAAATAAAATCAAATAGGGGTTGCACCCTCACGGGAGGAGCACTCATACTCCACATTGGCTAAGCGTTTCTTATCATTTACTTTTGATTTAAGTTGAAAGCATCCCCATATTCCTCCTAGAGTAGGAAACACTCTAGGGATTATAAATATATTGTAATAAAAGGTATGTCAATTGCAGAGAGAGGTGGATATAGATAGATTCCACATAGATTGGTATGAATAATGAAGAGCTATGTTGAAGCTATTACATTGCCCATGTCAAGAGAAGAAGCTAAGGAATCATATAAGCACCAACAAGATAATGGCTGAAGTATAATGTGTGGCATACATTATATATGGACTATTGATGCAAACTAAATAAATGATGTCATTAAACTCTAGATCATTGTTTCTAGGAATTTTTTTATGAGGTGTAATAAAACCTACGAGGCTTTGTGGTGAGCTATTAGTAGTATGATAACAAAGAGTCTTCGAGAGGATGTTTAGTGGGAATATAAACAGAACGTCCAAAAAATCTGTTAGAAGCATGATTAAACATCATTTCTAGTGTTTCCCTCGGGGTTTATGAAAGTGTCTACGAAGAGAAAACATGCTAGAAGCAACAGAAATATGTTAAACCAAAGGGTAAAATTATTTACTAGACCAAGTAGGCTTCTCTTCTAGAGATAGATACGCAATGGTGAACACTACTCTGTGAAAAATTTATTCTTACAAATGAGGTGAAAACATGAGAGAAGTTGAACAATGGAGGTGCATACTAGAGACTTCATATTTCATCAACAACCAAATAATTATTCTTGTTAAGGATTATGTGCTAGGTGCTTGCAAATTATTCATCATCCTTATGCTCAATACATGAAAGAAGAGTCCTCTTCAAAAGCACACAAGACATCATAGTAGATGAACAATAACTTTGTCGAAGAATAGTGGTAAGGTGGATGGTGAACCTATATGGAAATTCAATGGTTTAATTTCACAAAGAATATATATAATTTGGTTTGGTTTGTCTTTTTTTCCTTATCAACCGCACTTCGAACAAGTTGTACAACTCCACATAGCAGACATGAAAAGTGGCATGCTCTAAAACAAAGACAAAATGCATGCTTGATAAAATTCCTAATGTGTAAACGTAGAGATGATGAGACATCTTTTAGAAAGGACCATTGTGAAATAAACCCATTGATAGTGTACACCTTAGCTACAATAATTATTGTCATAACCCAAAACATTGTAAGCATGACCATTACATAATAGGTTGGAATCTAGCAAGTCATTTTCCCACATAATACAAAGAGAAAAAGAAGAATGAGAATTCCATGTGCAAGGTTTGTTGGAATTATTGTTATTGATGTCAAAGGATTAATGTTGTCATTAATTTCATATTATGATATTACAATACACACAAAATTTCCAAGATTGATTTTTATATATATGTTTACAAGTATATTAAAAAGGAGCGCATGTGAAAAAGTAAAAAGTGAAATGGTGGCTTCAAACCAATGGATTTGGGGTATTTTCCCATGGTATTGGAAATTAATTATTTGATTATCCGGAATTTCCCTTCATGAAGAGTTATGAAAATGTATAAAAAGAGAAAGCATTGAGAGAAAGTGAGTGTGTGAAAAATGGATCAGCAAAGATTGAATTTCATTCCAAAAGGGAAGAGTTTTGAAATCAGTTTCAGGAAAGCTTGAAATTTTTGTAATAATTTTTTTTGTGGGATGTTTCATACCTTGAAATTATGAAGAGACAGAGGAGCCATCTTGGTGTACATTATGTAAAAAATTTAAATTATGTTCCGCTATACTTTCAGAGATAGGCCTTGTGGAAGTTAGGGTTCATGAATGCTCCTGAAATCAGTTTCAAACAAGTCAGCTTGGGAGTTTCGGTATAACTTATTTTTGGGGATGTTTCAGAACTTCCAATTTTGCAAAGAAAAAGGAAATATCTTGTTGTACATGTGGTAAAAATTCCATAATCATACTTGAAAAATTCAATATGTGGCATGTTGTACAAGTTCACTTTTGGGAAGAGGCCCAAAATAACAAGGGTTGTGAAAGTTACCATTTGGAAATTAAAATTTTGATTAGACCTAGTAAAGGTAGAAGTAGTGACCAAACCTAGTGAAGGTAGAAGCAGTGAGTAGACTTGGTGAAGGAAGAAGCAACGAGTATAACTAGTGAAGGTAGAAGTGGCAAGCAGACTTGATGAAGGTTGGTGTAGCTCAGATATTGGTGTCTCTTGCTAAGTTGGAGTTTAACGGTGGGGATTGATGTCTCTAGGAGATTTTTGTCTTTGAATATATGTAAGAGATTGGTGCCTCTTTCTAGGTTGGTGCTTATCAATGGGGATTCATATGTCCAATACATTGGTGTCTACAAAGATCTGCAAGTGATTGGTGTCTATTGTTAAGTTGTTTCCTAACAGTGGGGATTGGTGTCTATGAAGATCTATAAGAGTAGGTTGGTACCTAATAAGATTTTTACTAGTGGGGATTGGTGTATTCATTAGGTTGGTTCCTACAAATACTTGTAATATTGTTTTGGTGCCTACAAATAATTATAAAGAGAATTTTTTGTGGTTTTTTTCCGGAAAGGGTTTCCACGTAAATATTGTGTTCCATGTTTTGCAATGTGATTGTTTTTTATGGTTGGAGAATGTTTGAAAATGTAAAAAATTGTCTTATACCGATTGACCCCCTCCTTTCAGTATAAGTGTGTTCTTAACAATTGGTATCAGAATGCATTCCTTCATAAACAATTAAGCTACTAGAAGGTAAATCTTGGGAGCATACATGGCTGGTCAAGAATGTTTCTCCATAAACAGGGCTTTGTTATTTAATGGAACAAATTATAACTTATGAAGCATAAGGATGAAAACCTATTTAATGGATCTTAGTTTTGATATTTGGAAATTGGTCGTGATTCATTATAAAAACCAAAAAAATACACCAACAAATGCCACCGGGAAGAAGCCTAGTGAAAATAATGCAAAATCCATGAATGCCATCTTGTGTGATCTATCAGAATCAGAGTCTATCAAGGTGATGAATTTTTGTAACACCCTTATTTCCTCCAGCTTGTAATTAATCATAAAATAGGATTACCATGCTAAGGCATGTTGACAGTGTAAATGTATTATTATTTGAGTTGTCAATAACTGACTATGGGGGTGAAGCCTTGAAAGTAGTGGTCATGATATCACTAGAGGAAAGAATGTGAAAACTATAAGGGAGGGTCATTATATCAAATAATCCCAAAATTCCCCTGATGAGGATAATTAACCTCCTTCGAATCCCAAGGAGAGAAATCAGTTAATGAAGAAAGGACTAGTGGTTGAATTATCAACCACTCCCATAAATGGAAGCATGGCCAAGACTGCAAATGTCAGTCGAAGTACCACTGGGTATGGCAGACCAAGCTGACTGGAGCTCCCTTCTGAAAGAAGGAACGGGATGGGTTGAGAACTATCTTGGAAGAAAGATATACCAATCGATAAGGAGAATGCGTAGATCTCTCAAGTAGATAATGAACAAAAGGTCACGAGCTTGATGTTGAGTGAGCATCTAATAAAAATCATCGCGGCAATAACAGAGAAGGAAATATCTGAAAGTTTGCAAAGAACAGAACCTGAGCTGAAGCTGAAACAAAGAAAGAGTCCTTGAGAACTGCAAGAGTTCCCTGGTGATATCATGGCTTGGCACGGGGGTGGCTAGAGTGCTAAGAATGAATGCCTCTGAGCCTATGGTCGGGTGGAAGGACGAACACCCACAGTCAGTTAGTTGGCTACCACCTGTAATAGATAAGTAATCACATATCTTATGTATTTAAGTGGAACTATGAATTCAATTTGGATATCATATGAATGTTGCAGGGATAGATATGTTTGCTTAATGATTTATACTGTATCCCATTTTGGTGTATGCTTGATTGTATAATTAGGCAAGTAGGAAATTATATGGACGGGATATGTTTTATACTTGTAAATGCTTGCGTCCTTTGGGGCTTAAGCTAGAGCCACAAACTGTGTGTTCATCGACCTTGGGCATAGTTTCACATATGCATGTCGACCCTCCTAGTCGTTCTGAGTCCCTTGGAGGACGGAGTCTGTTAAAGCTTAGGAGAGATAGTGAAAGTATGCATAGAATCTCTGCAAGGAAAACAAAGACCAAGAACCATTTAAGTTATAGAGTTGAGGAATGAACGTAAGGGGTGTGTGGAAGGATTCTTCCAAGTGTTACGTTCTAGAGAAAGACCGCAAGGCTCTTAATCCTTTCGGAGCCAACCAAGCTTAGGAAGAATGGTGAGATTGAAGTATTGAAAGGGAAGTCTCCTTTGTTTAGATGACGAACGAATGAGAAACTATTCAGAAAGATCCAAGGTTCATTGTGACCATTAGATACGGAAAGGAGTGCAGCAGTTAACCCCTTGAGTCCTTTGGACTTCGCGAGTTTGGTGAACTGTGATTTCATCATAAGTGAAGTAAAAATACCCGAAGTCCCAAAGTCCCGAAGTTAATCTGGAAAGTGGATCTCTGGATCCGTTGGGATCCTTCTTGACCATCCGATCTATGATATTCAGAGTTCACGCTTCAAGAGAGTCCCGTGTTGGAGTGAACAAAACCCTGAAGGCGAAGTTACAAAGCACTTAGGAGACACTCACAAAGTTACCGAACACTCTGCAGCTCAGTAAGGATTTCTTGAGCGAAAGTTGCCAGGAGGGCACAAATATACCTTTGAAGAATAGGAGGGACAAAGACCTTCGAGGTCCGAGCAGTTGAAGCTCAGAAGATATAAGCACTTTTCAGAAGTGCAGACGAGATCCAAGAGATGGAATCGTAGGAGGAACAAAGGTTGAGGCCTTTGAATACTTAGAAAATCCTCTAAGATAGAGGAAGTCGAAAGTTTGGGAGGAGGAGTGACAACAGTCATCAAATCGACTGTGGAGAGGAGCCTAGACCATTAGATCAACATCCAATGGACAAAGGAAATAGAGAAGAGGAACGGATCCCATCTATTAGATCTGAGCACGAAGGACCAGTAACCACTGGATCCGAAAGTAAATGCATGAGACTTAACCCTTGTGTGCGTAAGAGAGTGGACTTGTCAAAGTCCCAAAGTCTCGAAGTAAATTGGGACTGTCCATCATTAAGGAGGACATGTGGCATAAGATCCATAGCATAGGAGGATTGTGGAAAAGGAGGAGGACAAATAGCCAGAGTAAATCTTGGTCGTCGATTGCCAAGGGAAATGCGTCAGTAGATCAGAAACTCCAGAGAAATCACTTCGAGAGTTTCTGATTGAGAGTTGAAACTCCCAAAGCCTAGAGAGCCAGAGACCAGAAGTAAATCTCAACTGTTAGATCGAAAGGGACACGTGGTAGAGATCCGTTGTCCTCAGGTGAAATCAAAACTCTAGATTTGAGGTTCCCGAGTCCCGGAGAGTCGAAATAGATCCAAACCGTCAGACCCAAAGGGACACATGATGACATCTCATAGACTTCAAAGAAACCACTTTGAGAGTTTCATATTGAGAGTTGAAACTCCCGAAGCCCGAAGCGTTGAAGGGTTGCAATACCAAAGAGCCGAAGGGTCGAAGTGTCGAAGAGCCAAAGGGCCGAAGAGTTGAAGAGATCTGGACCGTCATATCTAGAGGATAGGTGGCATGAATCTATGGATTCTGGGTAAAGACCCAAAGTGAAAATCAACCGTCAGATTGTCCGAAGTAGATATGAATCATCAAATATAGAGGACAGGTGGCATGGATCTATGGATTCCGGGTAAAGAACCAAAATAAACGTCAACCGTCAGATCATCTGAAGTAGATCTGAACTGTCAGATCTAGAGGATAGGTGACATGAATCTGTGGATTTCAAGTGAAGACCTGAAGTAAACGTCGACCATCAGATCATCTGAAGTAAACCTTAAGCATCAGATTGCCAAAGTGAATCTGAGTCGTCAGATTAACAGCTTCGAGAAATCCATTCGAGAGTTTCTCAGTTGAGATTTGAGATTCATGAAGTCCGAAGTTTCGAAAATCTGAAGTGAATCCCAATCGTCCAATCAGCCAAAGCAGATCTGAGCCATGAGATCACCCGAAGTAAATCTCAAGTGTTGGATCACCAAGGTGAATCTAAGCCATCAGATACTATCTATTCAGGAGAAGGCAAGGTTTGAGAGTTGAGATTTCTAAAGTCCAAACTTCCATAAATCTGAAGTAAATCTCAACCATTTGATCAGTCGAAGTGGATCTCAGTCGTCATATTGTCCAAAGTGAACATCAAGCGTTAGATCACCTGAAGTGGAACTCAGCCATCAAATCTAAGGGAGACATGGTGAAAATATGAGAACTCTGAATAAATATCCGAAGTAATTCATAGCCATCTAATCTAAGGGAGACATGGAGTAAATCTGTGGACTCTAGGTAAAGACCCAAAGTAATCCTCGATCGTTAGATCAAGAGGAAACACATCAGTGGATTATAGTCTTCAGATAAAATCCATTGGGAAAAAGGGTGAAGTTTGATATTTGAGATCTCAGAAGTCCGAAACCTGAAGGAGATCTCAACCATTGATTGAGAAGAGGGCCACAAGACCATTGATCTAGTTGAAAGTTCAACCACCCGAAGTAAAGTCAGGGTCGTTGATTAGGAGGATAGGTGTTTGTAGATTGTCAACTCAGAATATTGAAGTACGAAAGAGAGCAGGATTTTGTGTAATGATCCCAAGCCAAATTCTTTCTTGGAATCACTAACTACTACTAATTTATTGATTTTTTAAATGCATACAAGATTCATCAACACATGGAGATCACAATATATTCAAGATGTAGAAGCACAAGCAAAGATCTAGCCTTTTTATTATGAGCAATGTAAGATCAATACAATAGATGGACGATCTGGCATAAACCACAGATGGTCATACAAGCAATAGATATGATCTTCTACAAAATTCTCCTGACAATACAAAATGAGCCTCCAAAGGCTGGATATACAATGAAGACTAAATCAAGCAGATCTGCCACGTCCTGATAGAATGCTGAAGCCCTGAATAATTATGCCCTGCTACCAAAAGTGTCCAATCATCCTGAGAAAGATTCCAAATGATAGATCGAGCAACTGCAAGGAAAACCCAGATACCCAAATTCCCAAATCCACTCTCAAACTCCGTAGATCTGAATTCTCCACTGAATGGTGTGCCCCACTAGATGATTGAAACCCTAGCTGGATTGACCCTGATGAAGGAGATCTACAAATGTTCTAAAACTCTCCAAGAATATATATCGAGTGATGGTAAGAACAACCCAGGTGCCTGAATCTCCAAGATCCCTCTCAATCACTGTAGATCTGAAATCTCCACTGAATGGTGTGCCCTACTGGATGACTGAAACCCTAGCAGGTTTGGCCCTGATGAAGCAGGCCTCCAATTGCTCTGAAACTCTCCAAGAATATAGATCGGCCTACGAGAATCCCGTGGGAGAAGTTTCAGGCTCAGATCTCAAGCAGATCTCCCTAGATCTGAGTTTTACTGAATCACAGGATGTCCCCTATGGCTCCCAGACATCCCAATCTGCAGACAAATGTAGAATGATGATAACCCTCC
>JZKD02S1812479.1:560208-573715 GCA_000966675.3 Picea glauca | reverse complement strand
TGAGTTATCTATTACTCCTTTATCCTTTCCTTTCCTTAAGTCAACTTAAAAATATAACTTTTAACTTCTTGACTTTCCCCCCTTCAGTGTGAGACTATGACTTAGTGGGGGTGCCTAGGCCACTGAGTCTCCTCCTAACCTCTCTAAGAGGTGGGGGACATTACATTTTGAGAGTTGAAACTCCCAAAACCCGAAACCACGAAGGAGATCTCGTCTGTTGATTTTGTAAGAGGTCATATCTGATCCATAGGTCTAATAGGGACAGATATGAACCGCCAGTTTTCGAAGTACTGTCAAGATCAGGAGATCGATGGTCCCGTAGCATTGTGTGGATAGGAGTTTCATGGACGTTAAAAAGTTGAGGGCGGGTCACAATTCAAACCGTGGATTTGAAAAGAGGACATGTGGAGTCTGGAAGAGAATTGCGGGATGAAAAGCAGTTTGATTCAAACCTCCTTTGGCCATGTCCGCAATCATGTGGTCCCGTAAGGTCATCGTACAAGGTCACATCAAGAGGGGGCTTATCCAGAACAGGAGGTAACGCCTAGTACTTTGAGATTTCATAGGGGAGCGAAAGGGAAGGTCGCAAGTGCCATTAAAACTGCACCAAGAAGCCGAAAGGTTCTATGTTTAATTACAGAACAAGACCATCAAGGTCTCAAAGAGTTGTTTGGCTTCAGAATTGGAGATCCTTGACCAGGAGGTCGGACTGGTTCCCCGACTTTCCAAATTAGAAACCATGAATTCATATTATGTCCTTTAAGAAAAGCAAAAAAAATTATGCCCCGTCGTGGGTGTGTTACAAATTGGCATCAGAGCATGGTTACAACACTTGGCCTCCTTGGGCTCATGTATGAGTCACGTTAGGAGATATTGTTGTCTACATTTACTCCTTGAGGAGAAGGATTGCAGATTGAACTTGTGATTTTGGGGATTCTTGTTGAATTTCAGCAAAAGAATTTCTTTAGCCCTTTATCAAAGTGATAACTACTCTTACCGGATTATTTGTATGCTAATTAACATTTATAATAAGAGTTGAATGGGGATAGCTAAAGGTGGCAGGGTTCTGTCAAGAGCAACTGAAACTCGAAGGACTGATAACCTAGTGTTCGTAACACTGCTTCTAACCATGGGCATTTGGAACTTCAGGCACTGATGATGGTAGGTTATATAGTGGTTAATACCTTTGTGGACTTAAAGGAATTTGATAGGATCAAGTAGGATCCCTGGTAGTTATAGTTACTCCTCTATATTAAAATCGGAGTATATAACTCGTCATGACCAGAGAAAAGTGAAATGGGTAAAACCCTATGGACGTTGAGGCAAGAAGGTTTTCTTGCTAAACATTGTCACATAAAGAGGAAAGTGACCCTGGTTGGGTATTTCCATGAGAGAAGGAAACATCAATACGAGATATGACTGTGAGATTAGTCCTGTAAGTGACTGAAATATGAAACTAAAGGACACTACCAACGACCCTGTGCATATTTCGCATGTGCCAAGTGCAAGCGGTACATGAAAAAGACCCTCTGAATAGAAGCCAATGATGAAAATTGTTGACAAAGGCGAGGATACCACCAATAAGGCTAATGGAATCCAAGACACTGCATGTATCCCAATGTGTGAATATATCTCTTGTCGTCGAACACAAGGGAAACCACCCAGCCAACTACCAATGATGAAATGTCGATTGTTGGGTTCAAGGATACCTAACAATGATGAAAGTAGGGCCAGAGTGGACAATAGGACTACAATATCATGTGATTCTGAGACAAACTGAGGGTATGGCCAACATGCAAAGTCAAGAGTTTTGAGGAGTGGCCGACACAAGTTGATAGACTTCCTTTGAACAAGAGCATGAGACATATGGAAGACCTCGACAACATAGACTCAATGATGAAACTATGAGATGCAGGAGGCATCAATAAAACTCTCTATAGGGACTGGAAGAGTAACCAGTCGGTAGAGAAGACTTTGTAACGATCTCATCTTCCTAAGGCCATGCTAATCCCAAAATGATGATGATGAATGGACTCAATAACTTTGTGCTATATTCAAAGGAGACATGATTGCTGCTGATACAAGATAATACTCCCTTCCGGCCCGTATTTTTTTGTTTTTTCATAGACAAATGAATGTTATTATATAGAGTATGAAACGAGTGTCACAAGTAAGAAAAACTAGTTCCAGCAGTGGAACATACCTATGCTCAATGCAGAGAAATTCATGCGGGAGAGGGACACTTGGGGGAATGTTCCCTCCTAGGTATAGGGTGTCAAATTGTGAAGGATATAAACAAGGCTCTACTTGGTTGAGGATGCAAAACCTGCTGAGGAAAACAATTTATAATGAAAATTGAGAATCGGCTATAGGCTCAATACTGCAAGCAAGGGCATGAGATGCAATCACAACTTAACGCAAAAAAAATGTCATTTTTATGTCTTTTAGTCTACTTGGTGTGAAAAAGGGATAAACTTGTGCCAAATAGACATCTTTTCAAATCCAATTTACGAGTGTGAAAGAGACAAGTTCACTCGACAATCTTTTCACTTTTTGATAATGAGTCAGAAAAGAGCTTAACTAAGACTCACGACCTTTCAAGTCCAATTTAACGAGTGTGAACGGGACAAATCACTCAAAAAACTTTTCTCTTTTTAAACATGAGTTGGAAAAGAGCTTAAATTAAATTCGTGGATGATGTTCTAAGAAGCATGTAATGGGGGAGGCCAAGGCTCCTATGCAATACTTCTTTGAAAGATCAACAACTTACGAAGAGCTGACACAAGCTTGGGAAAACCCAAAGCTTTCCAAGTTGAGGAGGATAAAATACTTGCAGAGGTTACCTTATCTACTATATACTGAAGAATTCCCCTTATCTAGAAGGGTGTAGAAGAAGGAATTTGGGGCTCTACAAGATCATTCCAATCAAAGGAAACCACCCTAAGACTTGGAGGGAGTATACTCAAAGAGAGTGGAATGCTCCCTAGTGAATAAGGTATAGAACTAGAAATGTTAAGGACATGGTCGAATGATGGATCACCCTCCAAAAGAAGAGTGGGATTTACTGAAGATTGCATCAGCAATGTCACTTCCTTAGGCTTGTCACTCTCCAAGAGAAGAGTGGGATCAGCCGAAGATTGGATCAGCACGACCACTTCTTCAACCGTTGGTTGAATATGATGTGAGACAACAAGGTCAAAGGATGCATCAACCCCTAAATGAAGATGAGTTTCAGTTGAATATTGCATAGGCATGAATGTTGTATCAACCAAAGAAGGTTGGGAATCCAAATATGACTCAGAACCTGAAGGGCCCCCAGGAAAGGACCACTGTTCTTGTAGCATATCAGTAGCAAGGCACAAACGAGTAAGGTGATCTCCTTTGCAAAGCCTACAAAAGAACTCAGGATTACATCTTACATGTCTAGGATTCTCAATGATATGAATGCCCCCAACACGACTTGCAGTGGCTGGTGAGATGTTCCCAGCATGACTTGCAGAGGCTAGTATAAAATCTCCAACATGACTTGCAGAGGTTGGTGATGAATTCCCAGCATGACTAGCAGAGGTTGATGATGAATCCCCAACATGACTAGCAGAGGTTGGTGATATAATTCTAGTACGTGGCTGACCCTCACAAGATGAAGTTGAGGAAGGTAGGGTCCAAGGATCACTAAAATAGTAAGTGCGGAAAGGAATGGACCTCCCTTTCGAGACGAGCCTAATGGATAGGGCATAAACATGATGACTCGGTGCCATGAAGTTGAAAGTACCCATAAGGGAAGAATACATTATAACACCGATATTCTTAGTTGTCGACTGAGAATTGTCAATCACAGGGATCGACGATCCAACATATGCATTAGGACTAGAGTACACAAAGGATAACTGGTTGATCATCACGATCTTCCCTCCATGAGGAAAACAAAGAGTACGGAAGAAGGACGATACGACGACGACCATAGCATAGGTCCAATTGCATCCTAGTAACAAGTTATAATCAAGAGGTGCATCAACTACCTCTACTTCCACCTCTACCTTCTTCCCACCTAACTAGACCGGAAAGGCAGGGAGAATACCATGAGGGTGGAAGGAATGACCGTCAAAAGAAATCAACATGTTCGATGACTTGGAAAGAGTCAAAGAACCGAGAGCTTTCCAATAGATCAGGGACATCACACATGTAGCAATGCCTTCATCAACAACCACACATTTGATTGTATACTTTTGAGTACTCCATGTGGATTTGGAAAGCCACATGGTAAGGAAAGTGAGGCTTCACATCTGTGATGCCAAAATTGAAAAATTTTGAGCCATTGGGTTCTAGAGCTCCTGAGGAAGATAGTAAGGCATTCCTCTGTGAAGGACACATCTGGAGTACCTCCAAAGACAACATCGCACAAGAGGTTTGACCCAAGTCCTCAACAATCGAGTAGTTTTGGGTGGCTCTAGAATTTGGATTATGGGTAGAGCGCTTAAGTACTCCTTTCGGAATACAAGGCGGTGGCTATGGTTTTTCAATCTATAAATTCATCTCTGAAGGAGGAGGAGGATATTCTAGACTAGGAATAGCTTGTGAAGAGATATAATCTTGAGATTGAGTGGCTACATTAACTTTCGCATCGACCATATTGATACATAAATCGTCATTGTCTTGCAACGGTGGGTTTTGACTCCCACCAGCCACATTTTTGGCATTTGAGGAGATCGAGGCCATGTGTTGATTTTGTGGGAATGGATTCATCAACACGAAGTGCGGTAGCGATAATAGCCTCACAACTTCTGCAATTTTGGGGCATCAATGGGTAAGGTGATCATCTGTGCAAAGATTACAGGGAAACTTCACCTTACGTTTTTCTCATTTTCCCTCTCCATCATTATTACCCATCTTCTCATTATTACCATTTTCCTTGGGTTTATTACCATTTTTTCCACCCTTACGGTTATTACTTCCTTTCTTCTTATTCCCACTTGGTTGCTGGTTACCATTTGGGTTAGCCAACAATTGCATAGATTGTACATCTGCCGATTGAGTGGGGTTGGAAGACATAGACAAAGATGGTCCTCCTGCAAACTAGTTTAGAGACAACTCTTTCATATGGATTGTCACCGAGTCTGCGGACTTTACATTAGTGGTACCTACAATTTCATCGACATGAGTTTCGAGATTTTGTCTAGGGTTGTAAGTTGACCACGCTGCATCTTGAAGAAGGTGGTATAACATCCCAGACTAAGCATATTTCAAATCTAACTGTTGGGCTCTAAAGATCGCTTCTTCCTCAGTGGAAACCCTGGAAGTAGAAACATCCTTAGAGATAGGAGCATGAAAAGACTTAAGGAACCATTCTAAAAGAAAGGTCAGGGGTATAGGTGTCTTAATCAACCTCTTCCATCTATGCCATTCTTGGATATGATACGAGATATGAGTGGTGGTGTCCTGGCGTAAATTCGACAACAGTTCTAGGCTAGCATCGTAATGAATGGGAAACTCGAAGTGGTTAAGGAAAACCAACACCAATTGACTAAAAGTCCCATATTCCCCCCTAGGTAGCTCAATATACCATTTCGCAGCAACTCTGATGAGGGTGCGTTGAAATAATCTTAATCGAATAGAATCTTCATTAAGGGAATTCGATGAGCACCAAAGGTGAAAGGTAGTGATGTGATCACCAGGATCCTCTCCATTCTTACCGTTGAACTTCGGGATGTCCAAAGGAAGTTTAGTGGGGATGGAGGGCCGTGTAGGATCATGAATCATGGGTTTGTTCATTAACTTAGACAAATATGGTAGATTAAGCATGGCTAGAAAAGGGAGATAAGGTTGCGGCATCTGGCCCCAAAATCTTAGGAAAGATTGTGCTTGAGGAACTGCGGCCCATCTAGGGTTCTGGTAAACACCATGGCCTTGTTTGGGATTATAAGTCCCTCCTCCGCACTGACCCATAAAAGGTTGGTTGGGAATCACTCCAGTAGGAATGTTATTTTGAGGGTTATAGGAATTGCTCCCAGCCGAATTTGATCTGGGTTGGGGGTTTCCCAAAGCGTGAAACTGACCTCCTCCGGGTGGGAATATGGAGGATAGAGGTAGATTCTCCATGCCAAACGTATTGTTCAGAACCAACACCGAGGAGGTAGGGGTGTATGAAGAAACTTGAGTAGAAGCTTGTCCGCCAGGTAGGTTTCTCCACCCATAGGAAAGAGGGTTGGACCCGGGGTTAAATGCAGGAATGCCTCCCATATTAGGATTCATTTGAGGGATTTGAGAAACACCAAACAAAAAAGGAGTGTAGGGAGGTGTACTACCCCCAAGACCAATGCTAGAATTAGGGCCAGCAGCTGGAATGGAGTTCAAAAAATGTGAAGTAAAGTTGGGCATACCATAAGAAAATGGACTAGAAGCCATAGGGATGTATGGAACATTATAGCCTGGTGAGTGGACAAGAGACCCAAAAGGGCTCGAGGTAGTAGCTTGAGCATTCACTATAGGATGAGCCATAGTAATGATAGGTGCCTCCATCACTACAACCATTGAGGTTGCAGGAGTCGAAGGGGTGCCATTAACTATAGTAGGTATGGGAGTTGAAGGGCTCCTAGTGTTCTGAATACTAGGTTCAGTACTCATCCTTGTAGAATGACAATTCTAAACAACAGATGTGTGTGTACCATGCCTAATAACTCTATGCCTTTTAGAAGGAAAAGAATTGAAATACGGTGGTAACTGTAACAAGATATGGGACCGACGGGAAGGCTGGTATGACTCCACGATGACTCCATACTCTAAAGATAAAAAATACATCCCAAGGCCAACTAGTAATCAAAGAGAACACCAAAAGTCAAATGACCAATATGCATACAAATGGGGTAAAGTGGTTGAGTGGCCTCCCTCCTTAAAGAAGATATGTCTCACCCAAGAGGGGCCTGAGACTCCCTGCCAAAGATCAGAGGTAACATAATCAGCTATAAGGGCCCTCATGGGCTTAAAAACTAGTCGGTAAGATCCCCCCAGAGAGTTAATCCTCCGTAAAAGCTATGTTTTGTCCGGCCCTTATCTGAACAACGGTACTATTGATGGGTCCTAAATCCCTTTAACTCAACAGCAGGAACCAAACCCGCCACCGAGGCCCAATTAGACTCTGCAACATTTAATGGTGGAATGGTTCTCCAGATCTTGCGATCTGGCCAATTAATCGATGGGCTTTGCATTTTATTGTGAAGGCCTCTCCTTTAGTTTGGACGTTCTCTATTTTTGTATTTTCTCTTAGGTGGGACTGATATAAGATTAAAAGTCAGTATAAACCAACTAAGTAACAAAATGGGAACAAGTTTAACTATTGGAGAAGAGGTTGAGCTTGGGATAACCCTTTACTCAAGCATGCAGACAGTGATTGTCTACCACAGGCCTAGTACTAATACGTTAACCATGTGGGTATTTCAATTACTGACTCAGATACAATTTATTAGAAGAAAACATGAATGTGATAAACAATGGCAAGTAAAATAATTCACTCAACTCTAATCATCAATCACATAATAACACAATGATTAATTTTCATCATTAAGAAAGAACTATAAAAACATTGCATCAAATAACTTATCAATAGATTTAATAGCTCTTACTCATTACTGCATCCATTCATGAGACAAAATAGGAAATAGTTATTCTCCACATCTAATCATACATACATTTGATGAAAACATAAACATGTCTCTGGTCCAAAGGACTTCTCAATTAAAGGTAGCTCCGAAATAGTTCTTAACAAAACCAAAAATGAGAGTTTCTTCCAGCAACCATCAACCTTTAACTAATTGGTCGATGCTCTTATTTATAACATAAAATTAACTAAAAATAACAACTAAAGTGTAGATAAGAAAAAAAACATTCACCACATGGCATTCTATCCTATGATTTTTATATGAGTCATCTCAAGATATCACTTAAGAGGGTGACTCTTCTCGTACTCTGACCACTTGATGAACAGATCCTCGTAGGTGTTGGCGTATTGGAATCTATGTTGTTCCATCGGGGCCAAGTGAATCTCTCTTATCTCTACCACATGTGACCGATACTTGACTATACTGGCACTTAACTGTTGCAACATAGCCTAAGATTTAATCGAGTGTTCCATAAACTGTTGCACCTGACCTGGCACCATGTCTGTCACCTTTTCTATTTCTTCGGCCCATGATGAATCTTTCTCGGTGTGTGATCTGACTATGTCACGCAAGTTGACAAAGTCATCGAACATGCCAAACTCGGGGAGTCCGATCTCTTTCATCACCCGATTGATTTTGATCCATTTTTTCTCACACTTGGACCGTTTTTCTTGGAATTCTTGATGGGTTCCCGGGATATATTGACCCAATACTCCACCAATTTTCTTATGCAGTCAATGCTTCTTTCTATTAGAAATCGGATGACATTCTCTTCGGTGTATCAACCCTTTTTCACTGCGCTAATATACTCGATTCTTTCCATGACTTGTTTCACTTTCTCATACCACCTCTCCATATCTTTGCACGTCACAAGTGCCATGAGGGTGCCTTCCTGAAGCTCAACTATCCTTGTAGTGAATAGGTGTCGTTCATCTGTAAACTTTTTGTAGGCCTCTTTGAATTTGTTCCTTAGGTACACCGCAACCTATTTTGTGTCTTGGTAATACTTTGCCAAGTGGCGCAAATGGTCCAATTCCTTTAAAGTAGTAGCTAGCTCCTCTTCGTCCCTTTTAGCTCTGTCTAGGTTGCGTCTATGATTTCCATCCCTGCACCAATGAGTTTGGACATCTTAGCATGCTCTATGTTGATCATATGGTCCTTTGTAGTGATAAGGATAGAGCAATCTAAAGTGATGCTTCTCTTCTTGGTGGTCCTCTGGACGATAGCCTTCTTTTTTCGATCATAATATATGGCATGTATGTCGGCTACTTCGTCCATGGGTTCGAGGATTTCTTGATCTCCCTAGGTGAGCGTATTCTGCAGACTCTCGATGGTATATACTTTTTCAAGACTGGGTTCTTGAACTTCATCCCTATGTTCTAAAGGCCCTCCTTTTTCCTTTTTCTCATCGGGGGTTTGAGTACCGATTGAAATTGAGGCATTAGGGGTCGGTTCAGTACTTACTTGATCATCAACCGTTGAGATGTTGATTTCCTACTATGGAGCTCCTTCTTTTGGTTCAACTGAACCTAACTCGTCCTTTGGACCGTCCTCTTGGATTTTCGGTGCATTGGGGAGCTCGGTGTCTAGGCCGCTCTCGACTTCTTGCTCATTCTATGGAACCCCCTGAACTTGAGAGTTGGGAATAGGGGATAAGTATAGGGGTCACAAGAGATACTTATGGGCTCTCATCATCATCATAGATCTTTATTATATCACTTAAGGGGTTTGATGTAGTGGTTGTCTCCAATGCTCTGACTCTCTATGGCTGAGCCAAAACACCTGCCAGTGATCCGGTTGGTGGTGTTTTGAATTTAGGGTCATCTAACCCAGTAATTTTCTCAAGGTCTATGAATTCAGAGATGCTTGGTCCCACCTAGCTTTCATTCGGGTTGTCCGCAGGGAGCCTTGGCATATTTATGATGTTTGGGTCGTCTTGTAGTTGATCAATTATCCATTGCGCATGTTCTAACATGAGTAACCCCCTCTCCCATGCATCCTGAGCCTCGGGGGAACTTCTATCTTGCACCAAGGTTACCCAGAGAATCTCTGATGTTTTAGATGCTACCTAGGGGGCTTCTACTACTTCGGCCTCTATCATTTCTTCTCTAGCCCTAAGGGCCCCTTGAGCCAATTGTTCTAGAATTGTTCCCTGTTCATCCAGGCTCATGGCTCTTAACCTATTCATCTTAGGGTCAGCCATCCTTGCCACAAATTCATCCCAATCTTGAGCATTTTCTGTGAAGACCTCATCTTCAAACTTTTCATGGGTGTATGGCCAGTAGGATGACACTTGTGATGCGTGCTTCAATACTAAACCCCTTGGGTCATGTTTGCGAAAACAACCGGTTTGGAAGAGGAACTCCAATTGGCTCAATCCTTCCTGCTTGGATTGAGCAGTGTCTTTTACTAGGTAGAAACCTATATGGAATCCATAAGGTATAAATTCTTTCTTCTTATCTTTCACTAGGGTAGTGTTGTAATCTTGCAGGATGGTCTAGTAGCAGATTTCCCCCACAACAAGCCAGTTGTGGACATGTGTTGTTAGGAGATGAGGTGCTCCAATGGCCCTGAATACCCTAATGTAGGTATCACGTTCGTCTAGATACCAGTGGCCGAAATTTTCTATCACCCTTTTTTCCATAGCTGATAGCCTCGGACACTCTTTCTTAAAAAGAATAAAATGAATGTGCACGATGAATTCAATGCAAATGAGGGAGTAGGATTTTTTGTACCTGTTCTCCTATCAAATGCTGAAGTAAACGTGGACCGGGAGTTCTGAGGCATGCCATCTCAATCTCATGCCGAAAAAGACATTCTTGGCGCATATGACGTCCAGTAAGTACGAAGCCATGTAGAAGGATGGAGTCTCTCCTTATTTCAGCGTATGAGCCTGTTGTATGTAGATGCTCAACAACTTTGAAATGATGACTCCCCAGTTAAAACCTCTCCTAGAAATGGCCACTATGTAATCTAGAGGCATCCATGCCTCTGAAAACTTGGAATAGTCTTTCTCCCTGTACAACCGACAGATGAGGGCCATTAGATAGATATACAACTCCCTTAAGTTGGTCGTCTGGTACCAGTCGGAGGTCCGATTGGTTTATTTTTTATCTTCTCTCCACCATGAAGCCATCACCTGGCTGGTGTCATGGAGCTCATATAAATTTACAATGAAATCAGTGTTCAGCCGCTCCTTCGCGTCTCTAAGATTGTAATAACTTTTTACCTCTACCGGAAGGAAAACCCCGACACACTCACCATTGACATCGTTAATCAAAATTTTTGTGTGTCTATGTGGTCGATGAGCCACTTCAGGAGTTCTATGCAGGGGAACACTAGATTTCTACTTGCCACCATGTGCAGGTACAATCTTTGAATATTCGAGAAAACTTCATCGTCAAGCTTTCTCATATCAGGGTCGTTGTGTGGGATATATTCCGAGAATTCTTTCTACCTAATCTTTTTGAAGAGTTCTCGCTAGTGCGGGAGTATCACCTTGGTCCCTATGCTTTCCTTTGTGTCTCCAAAGGTTGGAGGTTGAGTGAAAAACTTCTTGGTAGATGTCCTGATGATTGGTTCCAGCCTTGGAGAAAATTCTAGTTGTTTTACGGTCGCTGGGGAAGAGCCTTCTCCTACTTCTAGTTCTTTTAGCTTCAACGTTCTTGGAGATCGCCTGGTGGTCGGTTTTCTTGGAGGCATTTCTCCTGCAATAAAAACAAATCATTTAGACACTGTGTACATAGCAACACTGGATAAAATACATATATGAAGTGTAAGCACAAAAATTCAGACTGCTACATACTTGTAAAGCTTGCTAAAACTGGTTATTTGATACTCACATAGTCTTGACAGCTTTCAAATTGCTCGGCTTGCTCCTTCTAATGCTCTAAATATCCTTTGTGCATAGAATGGTCTCATTTACAATGGATCAAGAGAACTTAAATGGGGAAGAACTTACCATGTCGCATCGACCAATTAATTCCGGTGATGTGTGAAATTCAAAGAAATCTGTCGTCGAATCTCTACAAATTTAATTAATCATGGGATGATGATGGAGAGGTGCAGGGTGAAGTGTTCTATTGGTAATTTCAAATGGTTGTTTTGATTCGCACACAAAGTAGAAACTAATGCTAGATTTGGCATTAGTTAACCTCTTAAAATCTTAGAATATAATTGTATCTAGCGCTAAAACGTCCCATCGTGTCACTTTCCTAGTGGGCAGATTGGGGATCAGTAATGTGTTATGGATGTTTCCATTGATATCCTTCTGTGAAAAATTCCTAATGCCAATCGATTTAATCATACAGTGCTGACATGGAAAAACTGGCTTGGCACACGTGGTAATGATGACCGGTGACTTAACTTGTGAGTATTAGTCGGAGTCGGGACTTTCTTCAAGTTGTGCGTTTGTAAACTAAACTTGGGATCACCGATGTTGAAAAGGTATCAGGGATCGACGATTGGGGATAAACCTATCGCATATTTTCCTTAGGGTTAGCGTCTTCGAAAAATTGCTGATGCCGAAACATTTTGGGAATCGGTGATTGGGGAAAACTCCTTAGCGTGGTCGCAATGTTCATCATGATTCAATTTTCTCTGATTCTAACAATCGTGTTGGGTATCGACTATTGACGATAACGTTTCCTTTACTTTTAAACGTTACTCCCTTCTCCTTTTATCGATGCCGAAGGGGATCAGTTGTCGGCGATCTTTGTATGTGATACTTGTCGTGAAACAAGAACTTCCTTTCACCGATATCGGTGAAGATCGACGCTCGGGGACTAAGGTTTTTTGAGTGATTCCTTTTTACGCTTTGATTTCTCCAGATGTCGAATCTTTGAGCATGTCGGGTGAAGTTTTTTTCGGCTGGTGATTCCTTATTTAATTGTTAAGTATTTTTAATTCATGGGGTTTTATAGAGTTACACAAACCTGAATAGCTGATGAAGTCAAGAGAACAAGCAAAAACAAAACATTTCTCAAAAGAAAAATGAAATTTAGACAATTTAAAGACCAAGTGGTACCCAAAAAGGTGAAAAATTGACATAGGCTTTTTAGGGTGTGTTGAGTTCTCAACAAATGGTTACTTACTAGGCGAAAGAAGAAACTCTATTCCTTCCTCAGGCTCGGCTGATGCAAAAGATGATTAGGAACTTAACTGGTTTTCATCAGAGCTTCTTTTACCTTTGCATATGGAATTTCTCCGGTTAGTGCATCTGGGCCTTCTTGTGGGTTTTTTTAACCTTTATTCCACCTTCTTTTCCTATAACATTGACTCATTCCTTCTTTTGAGAAGAGTCCAGTAAATATTTCACTAGCACTAAGCCTTTTAGTTACCCTCATCCATTTTCTATGGTGTTGCTCCGCTATCAGTGAGCATCCATATCCCTGACAGAGTCACCCCGATGTCACAAACCTTACTCTTCTTCCAGCGAGAATCCATAGCCCCGGTAGAGATATCTGCATACCCTCTGCTACTGTGCACTCATTTTATATAGTTGACTTTTATTTTGGCAAAATGTCCTGAGCGAGCGGGAGAGGAGGATGTCTGCTATTTGAAAAAAACATGAGGTGGTTAAGGTGAACTCACTAGCTCTATCACCGAGGTTCTTGTAGTCCTTTCCAACTTTCCTTCTTTTCCTTAAGGTCTTACTAGACCACTAAGAAGACACTTCCGCATTTCTCCAAGGTTGTTCATCTGTGCAGGTTAGATAGAGAATCCCTTGAAACAACTGTGAGTCCCTGAATGTTTCTTGCGTTTGTATGTGAGCGTCGATTTAGGAAGAGAGTTCTCTATGTCACATGATTTGACATCAACCATTGTCTTGCTAAACACAATCTTTCAAATCTCAG
>JZKD02S1812479.1:543437-560158 GCA_000966675.3 Picea glauca | reverse complement strand
TCTATCACCGAGGTTCTTGTAGTCCTTTCCAACTTTCCTTCTTTTCCTTAAGGTCTTACTAGACCACTAAGAAGACACTTCCGCATTTCTCCAAGGTTGTTCATCTGTGCAGGTTGGATAGAGAATCCCTTGAAACAACTGTGAGACCCTGAATGTTTCTTGCGTTTGTATGTGAGCGTCGACTTAGGAAGAGACTTCTCTATGTCACATGATTTTAAATCAACCATTGTCTTGCTAAACACAATCTTACAAATCTCAGAAGTGTGATCAAAAAAGATAAAAAAAAAAATATATATTTAAAAAGATATATCTAAACATATATATCATATCTATATATATATATTTCTATGTATATATATATATATATATATATATATATATATATATATATATATATATATATATATATATATATATATATATATATATTGTTTTAGGGCTTGTCCATTCACTATGAGAGCCTCATGTTCCCCCCTTAGATTCTGCAGTCGATACATGCCTAAACCAATTTTCTTGGCCACCTGGAATGGTTCGAGCCATAGATTCTGAAATTTAGAATGTTTGCATTTAGACTCATTTTCTCTGTCCCACTTTAGGACTAAGTCTCCTACTTAAAAATTATTCTCTTTAGCCTTATTCGTATCAAACCACCTCTTAACTATCTGCTGGTGGGCTATGAACTTTGACTTATATTTCTCCCTTTCTTCTTCTAACATGAGTAAGGTGTCAATTCTTTGTTGTAAGATTGATGAGGGCTACCCTCTGGACCCTTGAGCTAGTTGAAGAGATGGAAGGTATATCCCATTCGGGAGTATGGCTTCTTGTCCGTATACTAGAAAGTATGGGGAATTCCCTTTATATTCCTTGGGTGTAACTCTATCTTCCCATAAGGCGTTATGGAGTAGATTATGCCAATTCCTCTGGTTGTCTGCAACCGTTTTCTTCAATATCCTCACTAGTTTCTTATTAGTTGATTCTGCCACTCCATTTCCATCTGGATAATAATTTGCATAGTATCTACTTATGATTCCTTTGTCTAGGGAAAAATCTGTTAATAAGGTGGAAGAAAAGTAAGTTGCGTTATCAAAAACAAGGACAGAAGGGATGTCGAACCTTGTGATTAGTTGTTGTTCTATGAATTGGATTATCACCTTCTCGTTTACATGAGTCATAGGGATGGCCTTTGCCCATTTATTGAAATAATCAGTGGCAGTAAGTATGTACTTGTGCTTTTTTGAAGAGCTTGGTGTAATCTCTCCTATGATATATAACCCCCATTTCTCAAAAGGCCTAGAAATTTCCACTGGTTGGAGTGGGACAACTTCTCTCTTCTCCTTCCCATCTCTTATTTGACAAGTTTTACAGTTTCTGGCGTATGTGTGAGCGTCTTTGAAGAAAGTGGTCCAATAATAACTAGCTCTCAGTATCTTATAAGCGGTGGTGTTTCCTACAAAATGTCCATTGACAAGGCCATCATGGAGCTCCTTCAGAACTTTTTCTGCATTTTCACATTCGAGGCATCCTAAAAGTACTCCATCGTAATTAACTTGGAAGAGTACCAAATTTATGAGGCGATATTGTGTAGACTTTAACCTGAGAGCTCTCATTTCCCTAGGGTTTAGGTTTTCTGGGCAAGTCCCATGGTACAAGAGATAAGTCAATTTCTCATACGAAGACTCTTTCCCCGGGGAGATGTATGAAGCTTTTCCGCACCATAATTCCATTTCATTCTCCCATCCAGGGTCCTCATTTACTTGGTCTTGAAATTCATCTCCCAGATTACATAACCCTTGTCCTTTAACCAATTTAGCAGGTTTTATATCTAGATCAAATTCTTGGACTATTGCCATCCAGTTCCCTCTTCTTTCCCCCATCTCATATTGAGTAAATAGGGATCGAACTATGGGGTGAGGAACTCTTACTTTGGTATGGTTCTTGAGAATGTAGGATCTGAAATATTTTACTGCCTTATAAACTGCATAAGCATGTTTGTCTATAGCGGGATAATTTAGTTCGACACCTTGGATGTTAGTGCTCATGAACGATATTGGGGCTTTGTTTTTGTCATCATCCATCTAAGTTAATATTGCGACTAACGATTGGTTGGAGGTGAAAGTATAGAGAAAGAAATTTTTGTTGAAATCGAGACTTTGTAGCACTGGGGATTCAAATATTGCAGTTTTAATATTATTGAAATCCTTCATTAGTTCATCATCCCATTTAAACTCAACATCCTTATGAATCATGTTTTGTAGGGGTTTGATAGTTTCCTCAAAATCGGAGGTGAATTTCCTCACAAAATTGATTTTCCCGAAGAATGACTGCATAGCCTTTCTGTTGTGAAGTAATGGAAGATGAGCTATGGCCTTAATTCTTTCTGGGTCTATGCAGATACCTTCTTAAGACGTAATGTGGCCCAACAAATTACCTTCCTCAACACCGAAAATAGTTTTCTTAGGATTTAAGGATATGCCATATTTCCTACACCTTTCGAAAATCTGGGTCAAGTGTTGGATGTGATCTTCTTTGTTCTTTGAATACACAGTCACATCATCCAAGTAAACTACTACACACTTGTTGATTATTCCCCAAAATGATATGTCCATGGCCCTCTAGAAGGTTGCTCCTAGATTGATTAACCCAAAAGGCATGCATTTGTAAGTGAAGGTTCCCCACTTGGTTCTGAAGATAGTTTTCAAGAGGTCTTCTTCTGAAACTAGAACCTGGTTGTAACCAAAGAAACCGTCTAGTAAGGAGAAAATTGCATAGCCAAACACGGTCTGTAGGAGTTTCTCCATTGGTGGGACTGGATAGTTGTCTTTTTCTAAAGCTCTATTGAGATTTCTGAAATCTACACATAGGTGAATCTCCTCGGACTTCTTCCTTATAGGAACTAGATTTTCTACCCATGCAGAGTGTCTAACCTAGAATATAATTTTGGCATCTAACAGTTTCTTTAACTCCTGACACATCAGAGGCTCCAGGGATGGGTGGTACTTCTGGAGCTTCTGTTGGAATGGTTTCACTTTAGGTTTTAACAAGATAGTGTGTTGTATGATACAGGTATCATAAGTTTTCAGATCTAGGTAGGACCATGCAAAGACATCTTGATATTGTCTAAAGAGTTTGAGATAGGCCTTCCTTTCCTCCTTAGATATGGTCTTGTTGAGGTTTACATTTTTTGGGTTTTCCAGGGTTCTGAGATTTATAGTTTCATGCATGGGACAGGAACTACTGGTCTTCGCATTTTTTGACCCCTTAAATATTTCTTTTAGGTAAAAAAGGTTTTCTAAATTAGGTATTCCCTTCGGTATCATGTGAGATTTTGATTTGTCAATTGGATCATCTGTATGAGGGTTGGTCTCCATCGATTTTTCCTGGAATACTTCATTGTCAATGGCCAAATATTTAAAATTGTCATGATTGGTCAGAAAGTTTATATTCTGCTCATCTCCCTCAAAAATCTTCCAATTAGAAATATTGTTGGGCACCGAGGGTTTATATAGCAATTCTACAGTGAACTGAGAAGCTTCATAATCCTCCAGAGGTGATAGCATTGAAGCGGTGGTGGCCAAATAATAAAAAAGAACGTTCTTTTCTCTGGGAATCACTATAATGTTGAAAGCTTCAAAATGCTCTATTAGCCTGTGCACTTCCTGTTGGTAGTTTTTTAGGTGCGTAGAATTGCAATGTATAGTATTCCTCACTTGTCTGACAATGATTTTGGAGTCTCCGAAAACCTTAAATTCTTGGATGTTTAGGTCTATGGCTTTCTTTAACCCTTGTACTAGAGCTTCGTACTCGACGGTATTGTTTTTGTACTCAAACTCAAGTCTACAGGACAGAAAATGTCATTTACCTTTTGGATTAATGAGGATGCACCCTGCTCCTGACCCTTCTTGTGATTTAGATCCATTGAAATATAGGGTCCAAATTTGTGGGCAAAAGGTGTCAAATTCCTCTTTTCTGTTACTTTCCTCTTTTCTTTCTCTTCGTTCTGTGAATCCTAACGTAGGTTCTTGGTAGAAGAGGGTTTCCTCCACCGTCGTCGGCAATTCTTCTTGAAAAATCATTTCAGAATTTTGAGTAAGAGGGACATTAGATGAGAGAGGGGTGAATTTTTCCTGAAGTAGGAATCACAAGAATAATTGCATAGCATAGGGAACTCTGCTGATGAGGGTTCGTTTAGGGTTTCTAGGTTAGTGGCAATATGTTTCAGATATCTTTCCCTATCAATTCTGATCATGTTTTTGTGTCCCTTTAATGGTAGACAAAGGTGTTCCCAGTATGTACTAAAGTATCTGTTTAACTTCTCAGACCAATCTCAGCTTAATAATAACCCATAAGCTTCTAGGATATCAACTAAAATGATTTCAATCACTTGCATAAACTTAGGATGTGTCACTATTCTGATCATTACATATTTGAGTTCTCCCATGACCTTCACCTAGGTCATATCTAGTTGTATTACATGTTTGTCACTTTTGAGAGGGACTACGTTTAGTTTTTTGCAAATAGACAGTTGCATGACATTAGAGGATGCTCCTGAATTGACCAAACGGTTATGGAGGTTTCTATTGAAGACTTCAAAAGTCAAAAGGAATGGTGGGACAAACGGTTTTCCCTTCTTGTCTTCAGAGTAGGCGTTCATAGTTGGTTTATTCCCTAGATCTGAGGGAGTCATATTTCTTCCATGGTCAGTGCTTGTCATATATTTTTCTATTGATTTCAAATCTTGTAACAGGAAGAAATTTTGCTGAGGGATTCTACATATGTCCATGACTGATATATTAGCCTTCAACTTCTTCAAATATTCTATTATGTTGTAATCCATTTTGGGCAACTCCTGAGTATGGATGTTTATAGGGTTTCTTCAGGGAGAAAAAGGTGCTTTCGAGTGATCGGGAGCTGGTTTTCCTCCTAAATTTGGGGTCGTGGTAAGGTCGTTTGAGATAAGATGACCCCTACTTTGTGTTTGCACACCCAAGACTTCACGAGTGGTTCTTGAACCTCAAAAAGGTCATCGAAAGGCATAGCTAGGTCAGGATACCATATCAACATGGCTATTTCTTTTGGTGGATCAACCTCTTCATGATCAACGATATTTATAGTTGATCTGCCTGATTGTTCGGTTAGGGAGACCTCATCTAGAAATTGATTGTCCATCAAATTCATGGCATGTACCCATTCAAGGCAGTCTATTTCAGAGTGATTCTCTTGATGTTAAGTGCAGAAAGAGTCAGATTCTACATTTCCCATATCAATGTTTAGGTTGGCTGGGGGAGGTTCAATTGATTTGAACAGTGGATTCCTTTTAAAGAAAGGCTTATATGGCCTTTGACCTTGGTTTCCCTCCCTTTCATTTCTCTTCATGTCTATGATTTCATTTGATAGCTTTTTGACCATGCGTTGTAGGTCTTTTATGTCCCCACTTCCCTTTTCAAGAGCTTGTTCTATTTTTTTTCCTAAGGGTATAGTAAGAAATATCCCTCTCCTGGGAGGAGGTTGAACTTCAGTCTTAACTAAAGAGACTTGGCCTTCTTTACATCCTTTCATTTGGAACTCTATCATTTTGGCTTCTTCAAAATTCTCAACTAGGGTTAGTTTGGCAGCCCTCTTCACAAACATGGAAATAGAAGCTGGGAGAGCATTAGCATATACTTTGATTTGAAACTCCTAAGTAGGTTTAGCTTCAGGATGGAATTTGTTTAAGATAGTGGTAAATATTTGATTAAATTCTTTGACCCTTTCCTTCGAACTCATGGTGGTGGCGAACAACTTAGCCATCAGAGCTCTTGTAGTAGTTTCTTCTACAAATTTATCTAAAAAATCCTTTTGAAACTTCGTCCAACTAGTTATGGATCCTACAGGTAAGTTAAAATACCACGTGGAAGATGAATTCTTGAAAGTGTAGGGGAATAGCCTACATACTACGTCTTCATGTTGAACATTCACAAGTCTGATAGCTAGTATGAGTTCCTTGATATGATCTTCAGGAAATCCTGAGGTCTCGAGGTCAAACTTAGGAAGTAACTTCTCTGGATGTTGGGGAAGGTTATGTACTCATCCAGGGATGGCCAAAGCATCTTTGGCCAACCAAGGTTGATTTTTTTGCAGTGGGTTTCCCCTCTCTTCATCATGGTCATTATGATCTTCCATATCTTCAGATTCTGAAACTGAGCGTTTTGAGTTAGACCCTTTCTCTTCTGAAAAATTGTCTATCTCAGAGACGTTTCCAACTGGCGTTTCAGGGATTAGATTTAGAGCATGTTCGATTTTGGTGATTTTCAAATATATTAGGTCTTCTAAAATGTGCACAAAAACCTGTTCGAGGGTATCAACCATTGGTCTACTTATTTTTTGTCTTTGAGGAAGTATCAGAGCTAAGGACATTGCACTGATCTTTCAGGCATATGCTCTTGTGATTCTTCCAAATTGATTTAATTCCTCGTGAGGAAGAGCATAAGGAATATCAAGGAATAGGTGTTCTTCCTCATGTTGGGGTGAGCTACTCATTTCAAGAGTACTCAGTGTGTGTGGGCTCTCTTGGGAATGACTATCCATGCATGTGGGTTTATTTGAATCTACAGGTTGTCTGAGATATTATGTGGAATATATATTCAGCCATTCATTCTTCATCCCTCCTTCCATCACCAATTCTGTTGATAGGTCCTAAATCCCTTTAACTCAACAACAGGAACCAAACCTGCCACCGAGGCCCAATTAGACTCTACAACGTTTAATGGTGGAATGGTTATCCATATCTTGCGATCCGACCAATTAATTGATGGGATTTACCTTTTCTTGTGAAGGTCTCTCCTTCAGTTTGGAGGTTCTCTCTTTTTGTATTTTCTCTTAGGTGGGATTGATATAAGATTGAAAGTCGGTATAAACCAACTAGGTAACAAAATGGAAATAGTTTAACTATTGGAGAAGAGGTTGAGCTTGGAATAACCCTTTACTCAAGCATGCAGATAGTGATTGTCTAACACAGGCCTAGTACTAATACGTTAACCGTGTGGGTATTCCGATTACTAACTGAGATACAATTTATCAGAATAAAACATGCATGTGATAAACAATGGAAAGTAAAATAATTCACTCAAATCTAATCATCAATCACATAATAACACAATGATTAATTTTCATCATTAAGAAAGAATTGTAAAAACATTGCATCAGATAACTTATAAATAGATTTAATAGCTCTTACTCATTACTTCATCCATTCATGAGACTAAATAGGAAATAGTTCTTCTCCACATCCAATCATACACGCATTTGATGAAAACATAAACTTGTCTATGGTCCAAAGGACTTCTCAATTAAAGGCATCTCCAGAATGGTTCTTAACAAAACCAAAAATGAGAGTTTCTTGAAAAAACCATCGACCTTTAACTAATCGGTTGATGCTCTTATTTATAACATAAAATTAACTAAAAATAACAACTAAAGTGTAGATAAGAAAAACAAAATTCACCACATGGCGTTCTCTCCTAGGATTTTTCTATGAGTCATCTCAAGATATCACTTAAGAGGGTGACTCTTCTCGTACTCCAACTAATTGATGAACAGATCCTCGCAACTGTTGGCGTATGGGAATCTATGTTGTCCCATCGGGGCCGAGTGAATCTCTCTTATCTCTAATGCATGTGCCCGATACTTGACTATACTAGCACTTAATTGTTGCAGCATAGCTCAAGCTTTAATTGGGTGTTCCATAAAATGTCGCACCTGACCTCGCGTTATGTCTATCACCTTTGCTATTTCTTCAGCCCATGATGAATCTTTCTCAGTGTGTAATCTGACTATGTCCCGCAAGTCAAATAAGTCTTCAGGCATACCAAACTCGGGGATTCTGATGTCTTTCATCACCCGATTTATTTTGATCTAGTTTTTCTCATACTTGGCCCATTTTTCTTGAACTTCTTGATGGGGTTCCTGGGACATCTTGACCCAATACTCTATCAATTTTCTTATGTGGTCAATGTTGCTTTCCATTAGAACCTGGATGCCATGCTCTTTAGCGTCTCGACCCTTTTGCACTGCGCTGATATACTCAATTCTTTCCATGGCTTGTTGCACTTTCTCTTACCACCTCTCCATATTTTTTCACGTCACAAGTGCCATGAGGGTGTCTTCCTGAAGCTCGACTATCCTTGTAGTGAATAGGTGTCGTTCATCTGTAAATTTGTTGTATGAATCTTTGAATTTGTTTCTTAGGTACAACACAGCCTATGTGGTGTCCTGGTAATACTTCGCCAATTGGCACAAATGTTCCAATTCCTTTAAAGCAACAACCAACTCCTCTTCATCCCTTTTAGTTCTGGCCAGGGTGGCATATGTGATTGCCATCCTAGAGATGATGAGTTCGGACATCCTATCATGCTCTATGTTGATCAGATGTTCCTCTGTAGTGATGAGGATGGAGTGATATAAAGTGATCCTCCTCTTCTTGGTGGTCCTCTGGACGATAGGCTTCCTTTTCGGATCATAAGATATGGCACGTATTTCAGTTACTTCATCCATGGGTTTAGGGATTTGTTGATCTGCCCAGGTGAGTGTATTCCCTAGACTCTCGATAGTATATACTTGTTGAAGACTGGGTTCTTGAACTTCATCCCTGTGTACTGAAGGTGCGGCTTATGTCTATCACTCATTGAGGGTTTGAGTACCAATTGAAATTGAGGTGTCGGGGGTAGGTTCAGTACTTACTTTATCATCAGTCCTTGAGATGTTGATTTCCTACTATGGAGCTCCTTATTTTGGTTCATCTAACCCTAACTCTTCCTTCAGACTATCTTCTTGGATTTCCGGTGCATTGGGTAGCTCGATGTCTAGGCTGCTCTCGACTTCTTTCTCGTTATGTGGAACCCCCTGAACTTGAGTGTTGGGAATAGGGGAAGATGCCTTCTCTGGTTCCTTTTCTTCTTCTATATGTACAAGGGTCATAAGAGATACTTTTGGGCTCTCATCATCATCATAGATATTTATCAGCTCACTAAAGGGGTTTGACGCAGTGGTCCTCTCTGATGATCAAACTCTCTTGATGAGTTGAAACACCTATCGGTGATCCAGCTGATGGAATTGTGAATTCAAGGTCGTCTAACCCAGTAATTTCATCAAGCTCTATGAATTCAGGGGTGCTTGGTCCCATATGGATTTCATTCGGGTTGTCGACAAGGAGCCTTGGAATATTTATGATGTCTGGGTCACCTTCCAGGTGATCAATTATCCATTGCACATGTTATAACATGAGTAACACCCTCTCCCAGGTGACCTGAGCCTTGGGGGAACTTCTATATTGAACCGAGGTTACCCGTAATATCTCTGTTGTTTTGGTAGCTACTTGGGGGGCTTCTGCTACTCCGGCCACTATCATTTCTTCTTTGGCCCTGAGGGCCCCTTGATTCAATTGTTCTAGGATTGTTTCATGTTTATCCAGGATCATGACTCTGAACTTGGTCATCTTAGGGTCAACCATCCTTTCCACAACTTCATCCCAATCCTTATCATTTTATGTGAAGACCTCATCTTCAAACTTGTTGTGGGCATATGGCCAGCAGGATGACACTTATGATGTGTACTTCAAGACTAAACCCCTTGGGTCATGTTTACAAAAACGACCGGTCTAGAAGAGGAACTCCAATTGGCTCAGTCCTTCCTTCTTGGCTTGAGCGCTGTATTTTACTTGGTAGAAACCTATATGGAATCCATAAGGCATAAATTCTCACTTCTTATCTTTCACCAGGGTAGCATTGTAACCTTCCAGGATGGTCTGGTAGCAGATTTCCCCCACAACAAGCCACTCGGGGACATGTGATGGTAGGATATGAGGTGCTCCAGTGGCCCCAAATTCCCTAATGTAGGTATCGCGTTTGTCCAGATACCAGTGGCCGACCATTTCTATCACCCCTTTTCCCGTAGCTGATAGCCTCAGACACTCTTTCTTGAAAAGAATAAAATGAATGTGCGTGATGAATTCATCGCATATGAGGGAGTAGGATTTTTTGTACCTCTTCTCCCATAAAATGTTGAAGTACACATGGATCGGGAATTCTTAGGTGTGTCAGCTCAATTTCATGCCAACAAAGACATTCCTGGGGCATATGACATCCATTAAGTATGAAGCCATGTAGAATAATGGAGTCTCTCCTTCTTTCAGCGTCTGAGCCTATTGTATGAAGATGCTTAGCTGCTTTGAAATGATGGATCCCTAGTTGAAACCTCTCCTAGAAATGGCCATTTTGTAAGCTAGAGGCATCCATGCCTCTGAAAACCTGGAAGAGTCTTTCTCCCCGTACAACCGACAGATGAGGGCCATTAGATAGATATACAACTCCCTTAAGTTGGTCGTCTGGTACTAGCCAGAGGTCCGGTTGGTGTATTTTTTATCTTCTCTCCACCATGAATGCATCACCTGACCAGTGCCGTGGCACTCATATAAATGTACGACGAAATCAGTGTTTAGCCGCTCCTCTGGATCTCTAAGCTTGTAATAACTTTGCACCTCTACCAGAAGGAAAACCCTGACACACTCACCATTGACGTCGTTAATGAAACATTTGTGTGTGTCTATGTGATCGATGAGCCACTTAAGGAGTTCTATGCATGGGAACACTAGAGTTCTGTTTGCCATCATGTGCAGGTACGCTCTTCAAATATTTGAGAAAAATTCATCGTCGAGCTTTCTCATATCGGGGTCGTTGTGCAGGATATATTCTAGGAATTCATCCCAACTAATCTTTTTGAAGAATTATCCCTAGTGCGGGAGTATCTCCTTGGTTCCTATTCTTTCCTCCATGTCTCCAAAGGCCGAAGCTTGAGTGAAAACCTTCTTGGTAGATGTCCTGATGACTGGTTCCAGTCTTGGAGAAAATTCTAGTTATTTTTCGTCCGTTGGGAAAGAGCCTTCTTCTACCTATGGTTCTTTTAGCTTCGACGCTCTTAGAGATTTCATGGTGGTTTGTTTCCTTGGAGGCATTTCTCCGACAATCAAAACAAATCATTCAGAGAATGTGTACCTTACCACACTGGATAAAATACATATATGAAGTGTAAGCACAAAAATCTAGACTGGTACATTCCTGTAAAGCTTGCTAAAATTGGTTATTTGGTACTCACGTAGTCTCGACATCTTTCAAATTACTTGGCTTGCCCCATATGATGCTATGAATATCCTTTGCATGAAGAATTGTCTCATTTAAAATGGCTCAAGAGAATTGAAATGGGGAAGAACTTATTGTGTCACATCATCCAATTAATTCAGGTAATGAGTGAAATTCAAACAAATCTACTGCCAAATCTCTGAAAATTTAATTTACCGTGAGTTGACAGCGGAGGAGTGGAGAGTGAAGTGTTCTATCGATAATTTCAAACTATTGTTTTGATTCGCACACAAAGTAGCAACTAATGCAATATTTGGCATTAATTAACCTCTTAAAAGCTCAGAATCTAATCGTATCTAGCGCTAAAACACACCATCATGTCACTTTCCTAGTGGGTGGATCAGGGATCAAAAATGTGTTATGGATGTTTTCACTGATATCCATCTATGAAAAACCCTCGACGCTGATCAATTTCATCGTACAGTGATGACGTGGAAAAACTGGCTTGGGACACATGTCAATGAAGACCGGGGACTTAACTCGTGAGTATTAGTCATAGTCGGGACTTTCTTCAAGTTGTGCATTCATAAACTAAACCTGGTATCACCGATGTCGAAAAGGTATCGGGGATAAACCTATCGCTTATTTTCCTTAGGGTTATCGTCTTTGAAAAATTGTCGATGCTGAAACGTTTCAGGAATCGGTGATCGGGGAAAACTCCTTAGTGTGGTCGTAATGTTCGTCGTGATTCGGTTTTCTCCGATTCCGACAAGCACGTCAGGTATCGGCTATCAATGATAATGTTTCATTTCATTTTAAACGTTACTCCCTTTGCCTTTTACCGATGTCGAAGGGGATCGGGTATCAACTATCTCCATATGTGATACTTGTTGTGAAACAAGAACTTCCTTTCGTCGATACTGGTAAATATCGGCGCTCAGCGACTGAGGTTTTCTGAGTGATTCCTTTTTACCCTTTTATTTGTCTCGATGTCGAATCTTTGAGCGCATCAGGTGAATTTTTTTCGGTTGTTGATTCCTTATTTAAGTGTTAAGTCTTTTTAATTCATGGGGTTTTATAGAGTTACACAAACTGAATAGCTAATGAAGTCAAGAGAATAAGCAAAAATAAAACATTTCTCAAAAGAAAAATCGAATTCAGACAGTGCAAAGACAAAGTGGTACCCAAAAAAGTGAAAAATTGACATAGGATTTTTAGGGTGTGTTGAGTGCTCAACAGGTACCTACAGAATAACCCCTACAAGTAACCTATGAGACACCTAAGTCAAGCAACTAATAAACCACTGTATAACCGATGCACATGTGAGCAGTCGTAAGTCAGGTCCACCGTATGGGCAGGGTAGCAAATCCCGAAACCTTGAAAGTACAACCTCTCACTTAGGTAAAGGCACTAGCAAGATCCCTAGATATGAATAGATCCCCAAAAATATCTCTGACGCTAGGAAGGTATCAAGGGGTATCCCTTCAATCAACTTCATGCGACCTCGTGATTAACTCCGGTGTGAGTGGAGCCTCCTAATCTTACCAATTATACAGTGGATTTCTCCACTCCCTTTCTCAAACACATATGTTGATTTAATTTCCTTGGAGAAGTTTACTCGAAAAATCCTATTCCAAGGCATTAAATCCTAGGCTAGTTTGTGTACCCTAGAAGATAAAATCATGACTAATCAATTTTAAATTATAGCATTAATTTTAATGGTTGTGATTACTCAAAAATGTATGGTAGTGAAACTCATGATGTTATGACTCTGCAAGAAAATTAAATATGAAAACGATGCAAAGTCCTAACTTTAACTTTCAATGAATAATATGCTTCTAAAAACCAATGCAATTTTCGATTTCAACTCTACAATTCAGAAGTAAAAATGTGATCTTTCTCTATATGCACTAAGATAATGACAAGGACTCAAAAGAAAAAAATTCCAAGCAATGCAAAATGCCTATTATTCATATTTTCAATATAATAAGAATGAAAATGCATAGACTGAAAAGTAACTTGATATATAACCCTACTGTATATAAAAAGAGACAACTCAAGAAGGATAACAAGCAAGAAAACATCCAACCCAATGTATAAGGAAAATAAAAAATGAAAAGATGATGAGAAAGACTCTGCCTAGAAATTCAACCAAATATAGGTTTCTTATCATCCCACAAGCACTTAACAGGCACTATAGAGACCTAAGAAGGCTAAAAAAACATCAAATCCCACCCAACAACCACCAGACCAAGAAAACAAGCCAGGGAAACTGATGCACGTGATTGTTCAGGAAAACAGAGTGTATATATGCATCTTGCAGTGAGAGACTATGTATGTACATGAGTGTCAAGGAAAAAGGCACGTATATGCTTCAAAACAAGGCTAGGCAAGGGAGAAAGGTTGAAAACTGAGACCCAGAGTGAACATAAGCTATCAAGCAATGATGCGACAATAAACACAATAGAACTGAGAGAAATCTAAGGAGAAAAGTACTCCAAACCCTAAGAAAGAAGATTTAATCCCCAATATGTTCACTAATTCTATTATGAGGAAAATCTCTCTATGGCTAGGGTGAACCACAATAGACGGAAATGACTGCACAAATCATCTCTCTTCTCAATTATGCTATCAAAAAAAATATGATAGCAGGACAAGATAAAAGGCCTACCTCATCCAGACGTTCGATGAAGTCCATTGTTGAGCACTTGACCCAAAGAAATACACCTGCAACTAGTCCTCAACAACCAAGCAAAGAAATGATATAGTGATATTATATAATGTTAGCACATTCGATAACATAATCCATTAATAAACAAGACGAAGATGCCCATGGAACAATAATTCAATATATTTGCAATATATCAATTGGATGGGAAAAAAGTATTTCTATTAATAAATGATCATCAGAAGTGAAAATATTACAGACTTCTGTGTCGACACGGTTCGGAACCGAGAAACTAAGTTCCTTCCAGTTGGGCCTCCACCACTTCAATCCTCCACCAAAGGCAAGATCATAAGAGAGAAACAATGAGGTTCTTAATCAATAAGGGATGAGCTTGGGGGTTGAACACTGTGTTCAAACTTAAAGGACAAAGGGATGCAAACTGAATATGAAGTAAATAATTCCTCCAAAGTAACTTTTCTCTCAAAGTTCAATTCTTTCTCCTCTTCCATAGCTTAGAATTGACCCATTTATATCCTTCAAAATGGAATTGAAGGGCCGAGTCGAAACGTTTCTAGTATATGTAAGGCCAAGGATAAGAGATCTCTTGTCGTGACATGGAAACCTAACATTAATTTTCATTTTCTAGCACAAATCCCAATGTACGCAGGTTGTAGTGGAGCAACCTGCGTATACGCATGTTGTATAGCGTGAAAGATGCGTACATGTGGAAAATTATTTGTTTTTAGCTCTGGATCTTACAAAGAGGGATGATAAGTCTGCATGGGGAAATGGGAAAAGGCCTTCTGGGAAAGATTGCATAGGGTGAGGAAAATATTGCTATAACACCTTCTCAACTTATGAATTATGCTTCAAAATAGTTCTCATATATTTACATTCAAAATTTGATTACAAAATAATCGACCCTTTGTTCTTGGTCAATCTCACTATTTATTAAAACTTAAATGTCTAAACATAGTAAAAATATTATTTTAAGCAAAATTGAATAAGAATTAAAAAAAGTAGTTTTTTCTAAGTAGACTCATGTGCATGAGATGACATATACATAGCATGTGCACCATCACATTCTACCCACTAAACAAAAAATATCTTCATATGTGTGCATGTAAGAGGATCGATGTTATTCCATCGGTGTAATGAGTATGTTAGAAAAACAGGATCGCGGAGAAATAAAATAAAACAAATGTGGAAATATAACACATAAGATACACAATACAATAGAGAAACAAATATACGTCGTTCACCCAGTGTGGGCTACATCCACCAGAGAAATTTCCAAGTCCTTACTTTATTATTGTCTAGCAAAAATGAAGGGATACAACCTACCACACACCTGCTATAACTTCCTATTATTTTTCTCACAATCTCCTCTCTCAGAATACAATATTCACACACATAGACATCCACAATACAATTCCCTCATGAAAATAAAGTTTCCTACTAGGGAAAAAAACCCTAACATAACTTCTCCCATCAGATTTGTGACCTCATAAGGAACGGTTCATATTGAATACAAAATTACAATATTTTAGAAGGTATTTTTTCTCAAAATTTCACTTCGGGGGTGCTTCCCTAGAATCCCCTGCCAGGTGGGGGCTCCATTAATTGTCTTCACCCCCCCTGGACCCCCCTAATGACAATAGTGAGGGGGAAAACCCCCCTACAACCCCCCTTCAAGAAATGGGATCCAAGAATGGATAAAAGAAACTTATGAATTAGGAAGATAATCAGGCTCCACAACCAACAATCTCCCACTTGGAGACTGATCAAAACAACTTCACTGTTGTTGTACCTATTGAATTATGATCCACCTTGGACCTGGAAAATTTCTCATCTTCACCTTCATGCTTGAAGACCAACTGAAACTGAGCAGGAACTTAGTTTCTCACTGGTTACTACCTTTGTTAACATGTCTGTAGGATTCTGGCTAGTATCACTAGTACATATGACCAAATTTGTGACGGTTTTTCATTGATATTGCCACACTTATCCATTGCAATTTCCATGAAAGCCGAGACTTTTTTTCGTCGCTATATCCACGATCTAGGTGTTCATGGAAACATCAATGAAATTATCTCTCCATGTGTCATCACCATCAAGATTAGTTAACCCTATGCATCGTCTAAATTACGGTGAAACTTCGTCGCAATTACAACAAACAACTGTGGCAATTATGACAAAACTTCGTTGCAATTGAGACAAAAATTTATGCCAAGCCAAAAACTTACGATACAGATGCTATATGTTCCACGCAAAACCGTGGCAACTTGCGACGAAAATCTATGGCAATAGCGACGAAAATGTATGTCAAGACCAAACTTATGACGTAGATGTTGTATGTTGGATGAAAAACCATGGCAAATTGCAACGAACTTTCATCCCTATTGCCACGGTTGTTAAAAATAAAAAAATTCTTCCAATGAACTATCGTCGATATTGCAATGATGACTTTAAATTAAAAAAAATAAATTACACGAGATATGGTATTACCATATTAAATTGTAATATGGTATACCATATTACAATGTAATATGGTAATTCCATATTACATTGTGATATGGTAGTATCATATTACATTGTAATATGGTAATGCCATATTACAATGTAATATGGGATTACCATATTTCATTGTAATATGGTAATGCCATATTACATTGTAATATGGTAATGCCATATTACAATGTCTCTACTTTCTCAACAAGATGCAATAAGTTCTTTTTAAAAACAACTTAGGATAGAGATTTGTTTAGAGTGGGATGGTGACCTTGGAATTCAACGAGATAGGAATTAATTCATTGATGACAAGTGTAGAAGGTGTGCAGGTGTGAAGGTCCACATGTGTAGCAGGTGTGCAGGTCCACAGGTGTAGCCAACATTTCTATTGAAATATGGATGTTAGAGAAAATGTGTAGATCTTTTAGATTGAA
>JZKD02S1812479.1:515972-531650 GCA_000966675.3 Picea glauca | reverse complement strand
GATGAATATAAAACTTCTTTGAGTATCCTTCTCTAGCTTTTTGTTCAGGGGAATCTTGTGAGAAGGGAGGGCCCACCTTCATCACAAGATTCACCCATTAGATAGAAGTGTGTTACTATAATTTCTGTTTACGTTTTGTTTAACTGTTGTTTGCTGAAACATTGTTTTAATGAATTCCGCTTGCTGAAAAACTACTGACTCTATTTTAGTTATTGAATGAAATTTATAATTATTTTTATCAATCTTGTGTGATGATTTTGTGAGGCTAGCAGAGAATTGGTTAAGGGTCATTGCTCAGATAGAAAGGGATCGGAACATCATACCCTCTGTAGAGTTCATTTACTGTTGCATGTGTGCTAGCCAGAGAATTGGTTAAAGTGTTCCTGCTCAGACAGAAAGGGACTACAACACCTTGTCCTCTGTAGATTTCCTTTGCCTTTGCAAGTGTGCTAGCTAGAGATTTGGTCAAGTGTTCCTCCTCAGACAGAAAGGGACTTTAACACCTTGTCTCCTATAGATTTCATTTACACCTGCAAGTGTGCTAGCCAAAGATTTGGTTAAAGTGTTCCGGCTCAGACAGAAAGGGACTACAACACCTTGTCTTCTGTAGGTTTCATTTACCTCTGCAAGTGTGTTAGCTAGGGATTGGATTAAGGGTTCCTACTTAGAAAGGAAAGAACCAAAACATCCTGTTCTCTGTAGACTTTCCTTGGTGTTAGCCAGAAACTGGGTTAGAGATCCTTGCTCAGAAAGAAAGGAATCAAACTGCCCTGTTCTCTGTAGACCCCAACTTCACAAGTGTGCTAAAACATAAGTAAGGCTCAAGGCTCCTGCTTAGACAGAAAGGAACTAAGTGCTTTGTTTTCTGTTAGATAGAGTTAATTGTTTTCTACATTATTGTTTTCATGAAAATAGTGTTAATGCTGAAGTCTTTGTTTGAGAGTAAGGGTCCTGTTCTCTGATTGCAGAATAGTTGTTCTTTCCCATTGCAAGTATTATTTTAATGTAATCCAGGATTCTTAGATTGATCTTTAAGGAACTGCAATAGGGAGGTTACTTTCCTGTGATTTAATTCAGAGCTTCAGTTCATTCAAGCAAGTATAAATAGTATAGATTTCTTTACTACAACACTAAGTTTCTTTTGGAATTGAGCATATACTGTGCGTGGCTATCTTTGAAACAAAATACTTTCCTGGGTTGATAATTTATGTTTCACTTGGTTGTTTAAAATTAATTAAGAAATTATAGTGACCAACATTGAGTTACCTCCATTACCTTGCCTTGAATCATATGGATCTACTGTTGGGCGGTGTGCTGCTTGTGAGACCACTTCATTCTCTCTACAAGTGATAGGGCCTTCAGTTGCACCTGTAGCTTTTCGACATCATGCTTCACCTCCTGGAGCTACAAATCCAATTTATGAAATTATGGATTCTCGGTTAGGTTCTCATATAACTATGCACTTATGCTACTTAACTGTTTTCATTCCTCAGTGAGTGCTTTAATCCTTTATACTGTGCTTCGGAAAGTCATTCATCGTTGGTAATGCACTTCTTGCAGGGTACTTGGTATGGTCTAAATCTCTAATTCCATGACTCTTTGTTGAAGTTGCTGAATAACTTCAACAAGCTTCATCACTTGGTGTTCTATGGGTTCTTTTGCCTTCTTCTCTAAGCCAATCACAGAGAAAAATGCTCTATTGACTACTTCTTCAATCCCTATCTGCTTTGTGAGAAACTGCTCTTTCTCTTTTTTGATCTTCACTCTGTCTTCTTCGAATTTCGCTTGGATAGTGTCCTTCTCTTGTTTCCCAGCTTGATGTTGTTCAATGATTTCCTCCTGTGCTTGCTTTCAGGCCTGGGTGTCCTACATTGCTTCTTCCTATTCTTTCCGAAGGCGTACTTCGACTGTGTCAGCAATCTTGCAGAGTCGAACTGGTTCATATCCCTCTTCTGTTGTTTCTTTCTGGCAGGGGCGTAGTGGAGACTACGCGGCTAGACTGAAGTGCTTGTTGCACTCCTTGGAGCTCGATCTCAATTCTGTTTTACATTGTATCTTTCTTAGCTTCCTTCTTTTCTTCTATCTCTTCTATGGCTTCATTCATAGCTACGATGAGGAAACTGAAGTCATCTGGAGTGAACGTGGTCTACAACTTAGTTACGGGTGCTTTCGGTTTATTCTGGGAGGAAGGTTCCGAAGGTGAACCCTTCCTCTTCTTTAAGATTTCTGCTTCATCTTCTGGTCTTTTTTCAACTTCTTCTAAGTCTTCACCATCACTTCCTTGATCTTGTGTAATGGAATCCATCCTCACAGATAGGCTATATATATCCTGGACTTCCTCATCCTTCTTCATCTTCTTTGTTTTCTTTGTCTTACTCAGCCCAGGTGTATCCTGCACAGCTTCTAGGCTATCGATGTCGAACATTTCTGCGGGGTTTGTTGAAACAAGGAGGTTCGAGGACCATTCCTTGGTGATCTTCTCTAGGTCTTATTTTGTCAGCTTATAATAAGACTGAAGCTATTCCTTGTGCTCATCAGTGCATGTTGTAATATATATGAAATGGAAGTCCGTGTTGAACTTCATCAAAGGTCGAAAAATATGTAAAGTATTTGGGGTCATGCGAGGCTCAGACTGGATGGCGAGATTCAACTGGGTGTAGTAGGTATGGAAGACATCATTGGATTTCCACTACTTGTTCATATCGTTCGAGTACCACAGTGTACTGAACTTCACGGCCAGTGGTTCATAGGGGTCTATGTCCAAGAAGGTTTCTCCTTCCGGTAGCTCCCATGCAACGAAAGCTATAAGTATCAAGATCCAGCTAAAATGCAATCCATGCCCCTAATCCTGGGCTTCTCTGTAGTCAATCTCTAGTTGATTCACTAGGTACTTCATCCAGTTCATCTGTAGTCCCTCTGCGCACTTCCCTGTGAGGTCAACTACAAAGCCGGATACTTGTATGGATCGATTCTTGCATACCAACTTCCCTATGATCAGTTGATAGGTGAGGCGCACTACGCCACTTTCAATAGAAGCTACCTTGTAGCCTTGCGTTCCTTTCTCAACATCACCATAAGATTCTTTGATCTTCTGAGCAAGAGAGCGATCCACAGTCTTTCCAGGATAGTAATCATGGAGATCAGGGCCCTGCATGCTAAGCCCGGTGATCCAATTGATCAGCGTTGGATCAACTATTATGTGAAGGTTTAACCATAAGTATCCTCCATGGTAACTCGCCAGCAACAACTTCATACAAGCATTCACCTCTTGGTGTCTACTTAAGTGTGGTATCCTCATAATGTTGACCAAAGTGGACTATGCGAGGTTCATCGTCCATTGTTGAGGGACAATCTTCGAATTCTTTCCCTTGGTTCTGGTTAGGTACTTTTACAGGGTAAGCATGCTGTAAAATTTACGATACCCCAGGTTGAAGTCACTAAAATTCAATGCTACAATATTGTCTTGATCTACACGGACTGCACGTACCCCTTTCGGTAGGTATGTAATGACTAGAGTGTACTCAAAGTCTCTAGGCACACTGTCTTTGTTGATTGCACCGCTCAGAGGTGGCATGGAAGTAGGTAGGATGGATGGAACCAATTTCGCGTTGTCCATATCATCTTTATGTTTGGTTCTTCTTTCTGCGTTGACTTGGGATGTTCCTTCTCAAGCAGATAATGGGGAGTCTTGAACTCCTCTCATCGATGATGCCTGTAAACCTATAAACAATCCTCTCTCTAACATGACTCTTTTGACTCTAAGGCTAGCAAGTACCTCTCTTACAAATTCTTCAGTTGCGCTAAATTCCTCAGACATATACGCTCAGGATCAATATCTCAGGTTCTTAAAGTAACGTAGGTATTGTAATAGGGTAGAGAGTAAGAGTAAAGTAATCATTGTTCACAATTTGTGTAGTCTGTGGACTCAAATTTGCAATTAGCAAAAGTGTCTTCCATGCATGGCACAATGGAATAAGTAAGTAACTATGTAATGGATCATTTGTAATGGATATGGAGCTTCATTAACTCTTGTTTTGTCCATTATGACATGGTCTAATGGTCTGGTGATGAGCCATCAATTCTTTTTGATCCGTTCGGAGCAGCAATCGAATGGATATATCGGCTTCCAATGACTATATTGCTTCGCCATGGCGAAGTGACCCATGTCTATGTTCTGATATCCTAGAGAAGCTCCAATTTTATAGGTTTTCTTTATGAGAGATTCCCTCTGGAACCCTTTGTATCATGTTGATCTTAGCTCTCTTTTTACTTAGCTTCCTAGCCTTCTTCCCCGTGAGCTTCGTCTCGGTAGTTTTTTTCCCATTCTGATTTTCCTTATGCATAGTCACTTCGCACTGCTGAGGTTCTCTCCCAAGACTCAGGGGTACTACTTCATCAATATCCGATACAAATACTCCAATCTTCTGTGAGTCCCCTAATGTTTTTGCAACTTTGACATCTAGGATTCTAGTGTCAAATAGATTTGATTTGTTCTCTTGTTCTTCAATCAACTGTGCGATCCTTCTGGTCATGAAATCTTTTAACTCTTGTCTCTATTATTCTAAAACCTTTTCTTCTTCCATCTTCCTGGATTGATCTCTTTCAATCCAAGGTTTTCCAAGTAACATAGTAAACGGGGCGTTGTCCTCAATAAATTTGATAATCTCAAAATCTTCCTCTGTCGAAGTTCCATTGACATTCATAGATATATGAGTGAGGCTTCCACATAGGTTTACCAGTTTCCCTTTGAATAACCCTCTTCCTCTTAGTGAAGGGATCATAAAAGGCCTTCCTATAGCTTCCCAATTTCTCTCTGCCATAACATTCACCTATGTTTCCTCATCTAGAACACATTCAATGTTGAAGTCTCCTATTCTTACCTCGATGCATTATTTTTCGTTAAAGACCTATGATAATCTAACATGTTGGTGGTCATTCAAGGTGTCTTTCATCTATAGTAATATCTTTTCTAATTCTCTCTGGGGTTCTGTTATTTCTGGATCTGCCTTAGGTTTTTCTTCATTCAGATTCATGCCTTCAATCTTAGCAATCATTCTAGGGAAATCCAATACTTCGTGGTCCAAGGATTTGCAACAGAGACAACTAGATCTCCCACCAAGGCATTCCTTAGCAGGATGTCCCGGTCTTCTACAACTATAACATAGGGTTATTCCTCTCTTTCTCTTAAATGATCCCCAACTTCTTCTGTACTACACACCAAGATCATGGTAGCTAGCCTGCAAAAAATTCTTTCTAGGATCCTGCATCCATTTGTTAGTCCAAACATTCTTTATATGCATAGGTATACCATATATATCATTATTCTTATCAAATCTATTCATATCAAACTTTCTTTCATCCATCAGAGCCCTAGTTTTCAAGCTAATAGATTCTATCAAACATGCCTAGATCCATGCTCTAGAAACAAAAATTTCCACTTATCTTACTTCTACAAGGCATAAAGCTTTCAGATCTAAGAAATTTTAACTATTCTTACCTTTATTGGAGCATCGAGCTTACATATCTTACCTCGTTTCTTTAGAAACTTCCACTTCTACTTTTCTTAGAGCACAAAGCATTCATATCTCGCTTCTTTTCTTCATATATGGCCTTCTCTTTTCAACATAGAGCTTTTCAGATCAAGTAAAATACTGTGCACTAGGGAACAGATCCACACACAGAGCTTCCATAGTTTCAGGACGAAGCTTTTCACAAAGCTTCTTCTCCCTTAGTTCCCAACAATCATGGTTTCTGTCTCGACAACGGAACCCTTTGTTGGCACAAGGACAGATCCAGGGTTCAACACTATAACAGTGAACCAACAAAACCCTAACTACCGACCCTTTCGAGAACACCTACGAAGCATATGAAGTCTCACCCAAGGTAGAGGCAGGGGTGGTTGAAAGAATTAGGTGTCTGCAACCTTAGCTGGGACACGGGTCTGTGATTACAACACTTAGCAAGCACTTAGCATAGATCATTCATCAATATTCCACTTAGATCTACTTCACCGACATAACAGAGCATCGCAACATTCACTTAGGTCTTGGTTATTTTAGCACTTAGTAACAACAAGACATATCAGATCTGGTAGACCAAGCACTTATCATATTCATACACATCGGATTTAACATTCATATACATCTCTATCACTAAGCATAAGCAACTCTATTTAATCACATCTAAGCACTTAGCAATACAAAACATCTAAGAATAAGTGCAAATCACAACACACGGTATTTAAGTGGTTCACGCCCACCCTGGGGCTACGTCTACCAACTCTTCTTCTTTATTAGCTTCAGTCAATCCGGTTACAGCACAGAGATATCAAAATCCTACTCTGCATAGGACAGGAGATCTGCACGCACCTCACCAGATCCTCCTTCCTTGAGTATATCTAGCATAGAGCCTCCTTATAATCTGTGCACTCAGAACTTACAACACTTGCACTCAAATCTGAAAGTCAATCACATAGATCAATTATATCACTAAGCCCTTGGCTAATATTCTCCCTTACTTACATTCCGTAGATATCTATTTATACATTACAAAAGTGGGCCTAAGCGTGGGCAAACCCACGGGCCGACATCCCCTTCCCATTACATATTCCCAAAACCCAAAAAGCACCCAAAGTGGGCCAAGATCATGTGATCTCTATTTCATCTTGCGCGCCTCCTTTGATAGGGTGTCGAAGTCCCAAAAATGGTCAAATATGACCAAGTATCTCCCAAAACTTGGTCAAGGGCCAACAAGAAACATATATTGCTTCCATTTTTGAAAGTGCAACAACCTTTTGCAGTTTCGAAATCCAGCTTACCATTGTTCCACCTATAGTAAAAACATACCCTATGGTCTCCTCTTTCTATGTTTATCACCTGCCATATCTGAATCAACATATCCCTGTAGAACAGTGTCTAAACCTCCAAAACATAATGCATGAGTAGAATTACCTCTCAAATACCTGAGAATCTACTTACTGATGTTATAAAAACAGGATCGTGGAGCAATAAAATAAGACAAATGCAGAAATAAAATACAGAAGATATATAATACAATAGAGACATAGATATACGTGGTTCACCCAATGTGGGCTACATCCACCAAAGAAATTTTTGGGTCCTTTCTTTTTATTATCTAGCAAAATGAAGGGATACAACCTACAACACACCCACTGTAACCTCATATTCTTTCTCTCACAATCTCCTCTCTCATAATACAATATTTTCAGTAATACATAGCCATAATAAAATTCCCTCATAAAAGAGGGTTACCTTCTAGGAAAAAAAAAACACTAACATAACTTCTACCATCATATCTGTGACCTTATAATGAATGGTCTAGATTGACTACGAAATTACAATATTTTAAAAGACAATTTTTCCAAAAAATTCTCCTCAGAGGCGCTATCGCCGAATCCCCCGCCAGGGGGGGCTACAGAAATTGTTGTCACCCCCCATAGATCCCCCTAGAGACAATTGTGGGGGGGAAATCCTCCCCACACCCCCTATTAGGGAATGGGGTCCAAGCACAACTGAAACAAACCTATGAATTAGGAAGATAATCGGGATCCACAACCAACAACTACCTCCCAATGTTATTTACCTATACTTTTAATATACCTACTCACAACTCCCACTGCATGTGCAATATCTTGTCTTGTGCAAACCATCGCATACATCAAGCTTCCAACTGTTGATGAATAAGGGACCTTGGACATGTATTTTATCTCCTCCAATGTCTTGGGACACATTTCCTTAGTTAATTTGAAATGACTAGTCAAAGGTGTACTAATTGGTTTTTCATTATCCATTCTAAACCCTTTCAACACCTTCTCTATGTACTCACCCCAAGACAATGTAAATTTGTGATTTTTTCTATCTCTTGTTATTCTCATACCAAGAATTTTCTTTGCAGCACCCAAATCCTTCATCACAAATGAGTTAGATAATTTATTCTTGAGCACATTTATATCTTGCATATTAGACCCTGCAACAAGCATGTCATCTACATACAATAGCAAGATAAGATAGCTTCCATTTTCTAGCCTTTTAAAATAAACACAGTGATCAAAATGACATATATTATAACCTTGTTCTTTCATAAACTTGTCAAACTTCAAATACCACTTCCTTGAATCTTACTTTAGACCATACAAGATCTTCTTCAACTTTCATACCAAATTTTCCTTTCCTTTGACCTCATAACCCCATGGCTACTGCATATAAATCTCTTCCTCCAAATCCCCATGGAGAAAATACATTTTTACATCTAACTATTCAAGATGAAAATATTCTACTACCACAAGACTTAAAATAGTCTTAATTGAAGTCATCTTAAAAAAGAGAGAAAATATTTCATCAAAATGTATACCTTTCTTTTGTGCAAACCCCTTTACAACAAGGCTATCCTTGTACCGCTTTTTTCCTCCATCTTCTTCCTTAAACCTGAAACCCATTTATTTTGCAATGTTATTTTTCCTACAAGAAACATAACCAAGTCCCAATTCTGGTTATTTATGAAGTAATCCATTTCCTCTTTCATTCCATGCTCCCACTTCCTTTTAGTTTCTACCTGCATTGCCTCTTCATAACTTTCTAGTTCACCAAAATCAATCAACAATAAATAATACAATGAAGGAGAGTATTGTTCAAGGGGTATACTTAACCTGGTAGATATTCTAACAACGCTTGCAGGAGTTTGAGGTGCTTGTTTCTCCTGTTGTTGTGCATTTTGATTTTCTAGTACCTTTGGAATTTCTTTTTCAGTGATCTCATTAAGCACTGTGTATTCTAGTTTTTCTTTTTCATGTTTCCTTCCCTGCAACTGATCTTTGTACATCACCTTCTCATTGAATATGACATCTCTAATCCTAATTATTTTTCAATTTTCATGATCCCATAAGTGATAACAAACATCATTAGCATTGTATCCAATAAAGGTACACTTCTTGGATTTTTCCTCAAGCTTTATTCTATTTTCTTTATCAATATGGATAAATGCTTCACAACCGAAAGTATTCAAAAAAGAATAGTCCATGCCTCCTATGGAATTCCACCATCCAAAGAGATTGAAGTTCCTCTATTTATTAAGTAAACAACAATATCTACAACATCTTTCTAGAAATGTAAGGGAAACCCAACATGCAATCACATACTCCTTGCACGTTCCATGATTTTCCTGTTCATCCTTTCTGACACACCATTTTCTTGTGGTGTTCCTGGAACATTTTTCTCTCTACGAATTCCATGGTATGAACATTAATCATCAAAATACTTTCTGCAATATTAACCTCCATTGTCTAATCTAAGACACTTCAACCATTTTCCTATCTCATTCTCAACCAAAACTTTCAATTTCTTAAAAGCATCAAAAACATCATATTTTTGTCAAATGTAATAAAACCAAGTTTTTCTAATTGCATCATCAATAAAAGTAACATAATAATGAGTGACACCAAGAGATGATACCTGAGTTGGTCCCCATGCATTTATATGCACAAACTCTAACCTTTCACTCTTCTTTTCTTTTCTGACTCAAAGAAGTATGACTCTCGTTTGTTTTCCATAAACACAATGCTCATAGAAATCCAAATCAATTTGTTTAAGATCTGGAAAAAAAAATATTTTGTGAAGTATTTTCACCCCCTTCTCACTCATGTGTGCAAGCCTATAATTCCATAGTGTTGTATCCACTCATCTAGAAGCTAAAGAGATAGAAGAGTTAGTATTACCAATACATTAATACAATGTACCTACCTTCTCTTCCTCTTCCTTTACTATCGCTAGTGATCCTTTGGTGACCTTGCACACCTTATCTTTAAATATAGATATATAGCCTTCACTTTCCAACTTCCATGTTGAAATTATATTTTTCCTTAGATATGGAACATGTATTACCTCTTTCAACAACCAATGCTTTCCATTCTTTTACTTTATTTGTACCTTACCCATTCCAACAATTTTGCATAGTGCATCATCACCCAAACGAACCTGTCGAAAATCACCTTGAATATAATCCAGAAAATGTTTCCTATGGGGTGTGGCATGAAATGAGGCCCCTGAATATACCACCCAAGACTCAAAAATATTATCTATAGAAAGAATCAAAGCATCTTGTACACATCACTTGTTACATTTTCTTTCTGATTTTTCTCCTACTGTTCATCTCTTTGTTTCTTTGGAGCTCTGCAATCTTTCTTCAGATGTTCTTTCTTCCCACAATTCCATCACTCTATCTTTCCCAGTCTATATTTGGATCTACCCTTCCTATAATTCCCATGGTTCCCTGAGTCCTTTCCTCTATCCTTTTGTCTTCCCTTGTTCTCCACATTCAACTCATTACCAGATGCCTCACCTGTGATTTTCCATCGCATTTCCTCGCTAAGGATAACACCAACAACATCATCAAAATTTAGAGTGTTTGAACAAGAGAAAGAGTTACTTATAACCATGACCAAGCCATTCCATATTTCTGGCAATGAGTACGGTATTATAATATCCCTCACCTCATCATCAAATTCCACTTTTACAGAACTTAGATGATTAGTAACTGTATTAATTTCATTTAAACGATCTAAAACATACTCACACTTTGACATATTTGTATTAAATAATAGCTTCATTAGAAATACCTTATTGGACGTCGAGGAGTTTTCATACAATTTAGCCAATGTATCCATCAACTCTTTCATTGTCTTTTCTTTTGAAATATTGAAATCCATCGATGTTTCCAGGATCAGTCGTATCGTTCCTAGTGCTTTTCTGTCAAGAAACTCCCATTATTCGTCCTTCATAGCCATAATCTTCTTTGATATTCCACCCAATGGTAGAAATAGATATTTCTTATATAAATAATATTCCATCTACATATTCCATAAATGGTAGTTTTGGTTATTAAATTTCTCAACTCTAAACTTTCCATCTTCCATCATTGCTCTCACTCAAACCAGGAACCCTCTTTTCCTGTGAGTTACCTTTCGCTCTGATACTAGTTATTAGAAAAATAGAATTACAGAGAAATAAAATAAAAAAAATGTGGAAATAAAACACAAAATATACACAATACAATAGAGACACATATATACGTGGTTCATCCAATGTGGACTACATCCAAGAGAGAAATTTACATGTCCTTCCTTTATTATTGTTCGAAAAAAATGAAGGGATACAACCTACAACGCACTCGTTGTAACTTACTCTTGTTTTTCTCACAGTCTCCTCTCTCAGAATAAAATATTCACACACATACACAACTTCAATACAATTCCCTCATGAAAATAGGGTTCCCTTCTAGGGAAAAAAACCCTAACATAACTTCTATTGTCATATATACAACCTTATAATGAACGGTCCAGATTGACTACGAAATTATAATATTTTACAAGGAAATGTTTCCCAAAATTTTGCTTTGGGAGGATCTTCCCTTGAATCCCCCACCATGATGGGATCCATTAATTTATCCACCCCCCCCCCCCCCTAGACCCCGCTAACAACAATAGTGGGGGGGGAATCCCCCCCACAGCCCCCCATCAGAAAATGGGATACAAGCACGACTGAAACAAACCTCTAAATCAGGAAGATAATCAGGCTCCACAACCAACATGAGTACTCCCCTCATTTCCTTTGTACATTGCATGTACTTATTATCTTTGAGGATTAATATCTCTAAACTATCGACCACTTTAATCTTAGCACCCATGTACTTCTTTATTTTTCCTTGCTCCATGGTGGTGATTTTCTAAATATCTACTCTGTACTTCAAATCACTAGTACTAAAATCGACCATTATATTTTCTAAATCCTGAAAATATTTGAGTAACCTGAACTTGTGAAACTAAATCTTAGTCATCACTTTATCAATTTTCTCCCAACATCTAAGGAATTCAATCTATATTTCCTACATTCTATATTTTGTCTCAATAACATACTAAACCCAACACCATGCATCCCCGTGCATCCTAATAATGTTTTCCTTAGTTTTCATTGATGTCAAAATGATCATGGACATGGTTATTTATAACACAATAACATATAGAGGAAGTTTTGAAAGCATGAAAATAGAAGTGTGCATAAGAACCAAAGGATGAAAGGATCAATGGTGCAAAAAATGATCAATGGTGCAAAAGGTATGGTACAAATTATGGAACATATATAGAAAAATTTATGAAAGAATGAAATCAGAGTTCACACAGAAGAACGGGATGACTTGCGACACAATTTAAAAATAAAGTGAAATGAAGTGAACTGTGAAAGATTCCCTTGTTTGTGATTATAGATTAGATCAGAGGATATTAGTGTTGCAGTGAGGTGATGGATGCGCAATGATTGTAGGTGTCTTGAGCCAATGCAACGAATGATTGAGTAGACTACGACAAAACAAGTGAAGTCAAGTGAACGAGTCACCAGAGGCACTTATAGTTTGATGGGGTGATTTGGTGAGCACATTGAAGGACAAGTGTGAGAAGATGAATACCAGTGACTTGAGTCTTGCACTCTAGTTCTATCTACGGAGTGGATGATTCATAGACCAGAATGTGAATTGTTGCATCATTCTTCAGGAGATACTTTGATGATCTGGAGCTCAATAGTAGGAATATTGTGTTCCTTTCATTTAGTCAAAGAATGTCTACAACATAATTTTATTGCATCCACATACTTTATTTAGAAAAAAGTGTAACTAACAAGACTTTGATCTGGTCAAGATTTGTACACAATATAACGATCATGTTCCCCCATACTTTATTTAGAAAAAATTATAAATAACGGGATTTTGAAGTGGTCAAGGCTTGTCCACACTGTAACTGTTACGTTTCCACTGATAGGAAGGTGAACTCAAGAAAAAATATTATAAATATGGGCGTGCTATGATCAAGCGACGTGGTGAAATTAGAGGAAAGAAGGTACAATAATTATTTAAATGAACTAAATTGTAGATTTTTTAGTTCGTGGTGAAGAAGTTTAGTGATATAACATTTTTTCCAAATTTAGGGTGTCATAGTGGTGCTAGGGTGAGTTGAAGTGCATTGAGGATTGGAGTCTGCATCATTTGTAATAGGTTGGGTCCTAAGAGGATTGGTGTCCCTATTATCTACAAAAAGTTGGTGCCTAAGAGGATCGATGTCCTCATTATCTACGATTGGTGGGTGCCTGTTGAGATGAAAATTTATAATTTGTCAGTTGGTGCTTGCAAAAGAACATAAAGAAAAATGTTTTGTGGTTTTCTCCTACATTGAGTTTCCACGTAGAAATCCTGGTGTACTGAGTTTACTACATTGTTTTTATTTTTGCATGCATTTTCCATTGAGTGAGCACTTTTAATAGCATAAATGTTGGAATAATAAGGGGGGGTGAATCGGTATGATCAATTTTAACCACTTTGAATCACAATATATACAAAATTCAACTTTGTCAGAAGTATTCAATAGTTTATAACTTATGCATTTAGTATATCATTGCATCATAAACAATATCATTTTTCACTACACAATAAACAACCACAGATACATAGTACACCAGAATTTACGTGGAAACCAAAATGGGATAAAACCACATAACACTTTCTTATATGTATCAAGAATGCATTCATAGGAAGCACCAAATTCCCGCTTCTCTAGAAACAAATTGAAGGAGGCTCCAACCCCCTATTTATAGGTTCCAACCTGAAGTAAGCTACAACTCCCTGAATTATCTAGCTACAACTAGAAGGAGGATACGACCCCCTAGTTTAGAGGCTCCAACCTAAAGGAAGCTATAACTCCCTATATTATCTAGCTCCAATGAGAAGGAAGCTACGACCCTCTAATTTACAGGATCCAACCTAAATGAAGCTCCAACTCCCTAATTTCTCCGACACCAACCAAAAGGAGGCTGCAACCCCATTTCCTTGTCCTATTTCGCCACCTTGAAATATAAGTGTACACTCAAACTTTCACTACCACTGATCAACCTGTAACTTCCACTGTCACCAATACAACAAGCTGTCACTACCACATCAACCTATAACTGCCACTGTCTCTGTCACTGCCACTATCAATGACATTGATATACCATCATCAACCAAATATAACTACATTGACTCACATGGATACCAAAACCATCACCATACCATGTACATAAACTATGTACATCAACCATGTACCAAAACCTGTATCATACCATGTACCAAGACTTGTACCATATCATGCATCAACCATGTACCAAAACTTCAAACGATATGCCTCAGGCATGTTCCAACATCTATAAACCATGTACCATGAGATGTGCCTCAAGCATATACCATATCACTTATGATGTGTCTCAATCATGCCATACACCATGTAACATAATATGTGCCTCAAGTATCTGATAACATCACCATGACATATACCGAACCAAATACTAAGATAGCCAATATATACTTCTAACAATGTATCATATCATCACAAAGGTGTACCATATCATGTAATGTCATCATCAACACATGCCTCAAGCATGTACCATAAAAATAACCCTCATTAACACATGTAAAGCATACATTTGATCATGTAGAAGACCTGATACAAATTATTACAAATCTATAGCTCTTCCTTAGCCTCAACAACAATAGAATAGCATCTTCATCAAAATTTACCTCAGTATCATGGGACTAGTTTTGGATTAGTCACAAACCCTAAATTTCAAGAAGCATAACTCCATACTTGCAATGAATAAAGGTCTAAAATTTTAACCAAAAATACTATGAGATATTTCTTCCATCTCTTCAAAGTTTCATGGTTTGAAACTTCTCATAACAAAAGTTATAGAGAAAATGGAAAACCTTCTGAATTTTATCCTACTCTGGAGAGCAAACTTGTACATCATTCCATGTGCTCAATATTTGAAATATGATGATGAAACTCACACACAAGATAATATAGATTTTTCTCTTTCCACTTCAATTAGTCTCATAGAATTTGGATCCTCTATGAAAACATTATGACTATTTTACCCAAAACACCTGTTTGAGACTGGTTTCAGGACTAGTCAAAAACGTTGTCTTCCACAGAGTGTATCTCCAAAATTACAATGACCCAAAAGATGAAATTTTTACCATAGGACACTCGATATGTGTTCTCAACAACCTCTAATGTTTTCTATCTAAATCATTCTAGAAAAAAATTATAGTGAAAATGCTAAGATGACCTTTAAATAACATACCTTAGAACACATCATCACAAGACTCCATCCTCCCTTAGAATTTTTCCCTTATTCACTTCATATTCCCTATGAAATTTTCCTTAGGTCTCCTTGGTTACCTAGAATAAAAATCATTGATTTGATGCAACATTAAATGAACTCCTAGGTGCCTTATTTATACTACATTTGGCACCCTCTTTTTAGGGCCAACTTGACCCAAATTCAAGTCAATTTAATTTTTAATGGTTGTTTCATTGGGACTGACTCTACCAAAAATATCCTTAATATTTATTTTAATATTCATTATAATGGTTTCACCTTGTAACTTCTTGTTTTCAACAACTTTTCTTCTTTTTATTTATTTGTGGTCGACTTGTCACAATTGTTTAGGGATTCTTAACCATACTTCGTGGCTTCCATATTTGAGAGAACATATCTCCTCAACCGTGAGGAACCACATGACGTACCACCTACTATTGGAAACAAAATGATGAGGAATATCCATCTATGAGTTTGTTACCTAGAT
>JZKD02S1812479.1:452579-490512 GCA_000966675.3 Picea glauca | reverse complement strand
ATTTTCATTTTGAATCATCTTGTACTTGAAAATTTAAGTGGGGTAAAAGGAGGTTTCCCCCTCGAAGATGCTTATTATCTGAAATTATCTCTTTTTCAAGGCGTTGAGTACTTTTCCTGAGGTTTTTCTATGGTATATTGATGTTTGGTTCTTAACATCCTGCGTGAGGAGGAGAGTAACCTCTGTCCCTACTCTCGTTGATCCAAAATAAATGATTATATCTCAGATAATCATGGTCTAGCTTGGGGGTGGCTAGTGGTAAATATGCTAGGAGTAACTGAGCCTATGGTTGGGTGGAAACAACCACCCCTTTCAGTAGTCACTTCACGTTATCTAGTTCTAATAAGTATTTTCCTACTTTATGTATTGAACTGAAATAATGTATGAATGCATGAGTTTATGTATATATATGTATTTATAAATGGTTTCTATGTGGAATGGTTGTGATATGTGTATGCATTCATCTCCTTGTGAACTTATGCTTTTGACTGATAGTCTATATGACCAAGCTTAACTCCTGAGGCTTCTTGGGACATAATCTTATAGGATGGCTGATATAGGAGATATTGTGTCAATCTAAACCTATCCGTCTGAATAGCATACATATTTCAGACTCCTTGTCATAGTCCTTAACCAGTTCATGATAAAGCTCAAGAAGAATAGTGAATTTCAAGCCTTGAAAGGGGAGATTTCTTCATTTGGAAGATGAGTGGACGTGATCAGTCGAGAGGACCCATATGAGAAATACCTATGAAACTTAGGCTAAGCCTAAGGCAGCTAATTCCTCATGGTTTTGGTGCTCTGAAAATCCGGGACTTCAGAGTATGACCGACCTTACTAGTCTTATACTGGCTGAAGGTAACCAAGAGACTCAGTTTCCCATAAGGTTGACCTGTGTTATGCGGTTCCCCTAGGGGGTTAGGTGAACCTATATTACCAACTAAAATGGGATCCAAAACCCCAAAGACCAGAGCCGTGAAGAACCTAGAACCATAGATCGAGGGATCCTTCGGGTTCTTTCTCAATCATTGATATACCGGGGATGCATGGAGCTAGCCCCTTTAGTTTAGAGATTGGGCACTTCGGGAGAAAAGATGATTTTGCATCGCAATACTCCTGAATGTCAAATCCTCGAGGTAAAAAGAGTCGTAGATTTATAAATCTACATGGCCAGATCTCGACCGTGAGATACAAGGAATGTTAGAAGCTTGTCATTCCGAGGTGATGTGGTGTAGTGATGTCACCCAGGGTGATGTCGACCCTAGCTTGATGTGCTACGTGTCACCCAAATTCTTGTGTATCACATACCCTATAGACCATTCGAACGTAATGCGTGTCACCCTGACCCCTCCTATGTGTCAGTTCCTAGTATGTGTACACCTAGACAACGTGGTTGATGAAATGACCGAGAGTTCGGGACTTCAAGACTTCGAGACTTCGGAGGATTGGGGATGTAGCATTATAGAGAGACCAAAAAGGTAAAAATATCGGAACCACATGGCAAGCTTCTGGTACTTCGGAAGTTTGTGATTTCAGGAGGTCTCATGCGTAGATAGCAAGGAGACGTTCAATGTCGAAGCACTGAACTCTAAATTCGTCACTAGCCTGCATGTCAGACGAGAGTTAAGCCGATCGTCAGATTGGTCGATGGATGGACCTTCCCTATGGGAGGTAGGAACCAAGATATGATACTAACAAGATGAATCCATGAGGGTGTCATGTGGCCCTCAACCAATGAACGTCGGAACAACTTCAGAAAGTTGTAAGATATAAACAAAGGGTCGGTTTAGAATCTGGTACTAGTCCTTAGAAAGCTATGGGTAAGTAGAAGAGAATGAATCATCTCAGAGAGATGATTCAAGATGATTTAGTCAAGGAAAAAATAATTTATGATGCCCCCTCCCCTTAAAAGAGTATTAAGGAGTCAGGTGTGTTACACATGAAGACACCAATTGTCCCTCGGGTGAATAGATAACCCAAGTGGCGGAAGCCAAATTCCATGTATGATGACTGGAATCATCCACGAATCCTAAGGATACCTAAGACTCTATTGACATATTCCAACCAAGGGAAAACTAAATAAGCAAGTTGATGATGCAAAAGAGAAAAGAAAACAGAAGTAGATACACTAAGATACACTAATATAAAAAGGTCACGCCCAAGTTTGAGGGCTCAAGCATAATACCTTTTAAGGTAGAACCCATTTTTGGGCTCGTCCATCACATTACCCTCATTATATAATGTGTAGGCTCCTTTCTCTAGGACATGTCGCACTATATAAGGACCATGCCACATGGGGTTGAACTTTCCTTCCCCTAGCGGTTCCTTGGCTTGGTCATAGAAGACAACCAAGTCACCCTTAGTGTATTCCTGAGAGTAGAAAGACTTATTGTATTATACCTTAACACATCATCTATTCACTTTGATAGCCATAAAGGTGTCTCGAAGCTGCTCATCGAGGTGCTCAAGGTGTACAAGGCGTTCTTTGAGATCGTTCAGGCCAAGTAGGATCTCAATTGACAACTTAAGAGAAGGGATTTCACATTCAATAGGAAGAATCAAATCCACGTCATGTACTAACTAAAACGGTGAGAAACTAGGAATCATTTACCATGGTTCGATATGCCCAAAGTGCAGGGTAAAGAATCATAGACAAGTTATATTTACTATGCCTGTCTGTGTTTTGCAAAATGTTCTTTAGAGATTTATTCACAGCCTATACTTTTCCATTTTCCTAGGGATAATAAGGGGAAGAATGGTCGTGTGTAAACCCTAGTTTTGATTCCAACTCTATCATCATCTCATTCTAGAAGTGATTTCCATGATCAGTGATAATATCTTTTGGTATTCCAAAATGGAATATAATCTGATTGAATACGAATAATGTTGCAGTATTACCATCGGATTTAACGGTAGGCATGGCCTCATCCCATTCAGTAAAATAATCCATGGCCATGATAATATGATGGTGCCCCCAGCCGAGGCTGGTTTAAAATCATTGAAATTCACCCCCGACTTAGCGAAGGGATATACAATGATGACTGGGTGAAGAGAGGATGGGTGAGATCACATTTTATGAGTGAACACTTGGCAAGGGTGACACTTCTTGACCTCTTCAATGCAATCTTTAAAAATTGACGACCAAAAATAACCGGATCGAAATATCTTTTAGGATGTTGCAATCCTAGAGAAATGACCACCACACACCCCACTATGACAGTCATTGAGAATAGCCTCAACTTCCCCATGATTCAAACAACAATAAAAAATATTATCCAGCCCTCAACAATACAAAGTGTTGTCGATAATAAGGTAGTTCTTAGACTGATGACATATACGTCATCGGTTGTCTCTCGACAGATGTTGGGAGAGCTTCAGGGTTTGAAGGTATATTAAAATATTTCTATACTAGGGGTATGAATATGAGCTAAGGAAGATATGTTCATCCTTGAATGAATCATCATGAAAAATATCCTCATCCAGTCTAGGGAAGTTTGACATCAATTCGGAAAAAACTAGCGATTTCTTGCACTTCGCAGAAGCAAAATCGATATCAAATTCTTGCAAAATAACAATCCACTTATTGTATTTCTCCACTATGATATTCTTGGTAAGGACGTATTTAAATCGATTGATATCCACAACCACGATATTTTTGCAGAGTAAGATATAATATTGTAATCTCTTAACCGCATGTACAGTGGTCAAGGCTAGCTTCTCTACGTGGGAGTACTTAAGTTCAAGACCAACTAGATTTTGACTAGGGTAGTAGAGAATGTGGTCATGGATCTCTTCATCCTCCTTGTTATCACATAAACTTGTCAAGGTCTTTTGAGTCTATGGTTTCTACCTAGGTCTGTAGTTTTTCCTATTTCTCCTCTTTCTGTAGACCCGATCATAAGTTTTTCCTCTCGGCTTGTAGTTTTTCTTTTGTTTGTCTTCACCCATTTGATAGACATGTTTTTTTTTTTTGAGTGTGATCAAAGCATCTATGTTTTCAAGTGCCATCAAAGCATGTTTCCATATCTCATTTATTATTTCCATTCGGTGCCTAAGGTGAAGGTGTACGAGGCCGCGCTCATGTGCAAGTCCGAGTTCAAGTCCAACCAGAAATGGAAGAGCGAAAACTGATGGAGTTCCAATGGATATTTATTTTTCACTTTGATGGAGTTCCAATGGAACACCTTCTGAAAACAATGGCTTTGGTATCTCAATCACTCATGTTCTATGCCTCTGTGCTAATGAGCCCGGCCAGTCAGAAGCACAATATACAGACCTTTTTGAGTATAAAAATTTTGAGATATCTAATGTTGATGATGCAAATATTAGCTATATTTTTGATGATGCATCTGATTTCATAGAGAAGGTTGAAAGAAATGGGGGAAAGGTTCTTTTGCACTGCTTTGAAGGAAAAATTCGTAGCACAATAGTTGTTATTGCATATTTGATGCTATGCCAACACAAGACACTTCTTGAAGCATGGACCAGACTTAAAGGAGTTCACTGTCGTGCACAGCCAAATGATGGTTTCATGAGAATTCTTATAGAGTTGGATAGAGATTGTATGGAAAACCTTCCATATGATACCCTGGAAAAACCACGAGTTCATTAAGATGCTAAGGGTTTTGCCAATTGTGGTTTGGGTACGAAAGTAAATGCGGGATTGTAAAGGTTCAAATATCTAGAGACAAGTTGATGTACCATGGACTATATTTGTTTCAGACGAGGAACCGGGTATTAGCGTTACAAAGAAATAATCCATGATTAGTAACGATTCAAAGTGCTGGAAGAGGCACCTGGCAGTCTCAGTTTTCCATGAAGGCGAACCGTTTTAGATTCCCGGAACGCAAAGAGATTTGTTCTTAGATTTTTTCTTTTAAATGGTTGTTGTATGTAATAGAGAAGAGGGGACAGCCCGGGGAGCCTTTTTTAGAGGCTGGGTTTTGTAATGTATTTTTTCAGCAAATATAGAACAAAATGCTAAGAGATTCTATACTTTGTCACTATCTAATTCCATTTTCTTCCTGTATTATTGTTTCTAAAGTTTTCATCACTGCACTTTCTCCCTTACATTCATTATTTCAGCTTGTAATGGTTACAATTCAGTACTACCTCTGCTGTAGCTATTTGAAGCATCCCTTAATGTGCACTTTTTCCTCTGTTTTGCCGTGAGTAGAACAAGACCTGCGCCTTAATCATTTTGCCTCATTTACAAGTTTTATTTGTTCACAGCCTTTCCTCTGTCTTTCTATGAGAGAGACAAGACCTGTGTTGAGATATTTGAAGTTTCAGTGTTATTTCTTCTATTGAAAGGAAGACCAGATGCTTGGCTTTTTCTTTTAGTTTTGTTCATCCCCTATCTGCTATCCATCCTCATGATTTTTTTAAAATGAATTAGACAAACGAGGTCATGCCTTTTCATTTTTGATCTATAAATGAGTGGAATGACTATTTTCGACCTAGTTCTAGAAGCCTCCTATGACTGACCAATCAACAAGATTTATCTCTTTTAAAAATGTGCTAAGGCTTGGCTCTTTTACAGCCTAGAGTAAACTCTTGCGACAACATTTTTTGGCACTGTTGTCGTGGACGGAGGAAGAAGTTATCTTCCCTAGGGTACGACAAAGTTCAGATCTATCCCTTGATGGTGAACAAGAGATAGGCATTCAATTGGTTGTGATCATTCACCTAGCGACTCCTTGGTTCGTAGACTCTACATGATTTTGTTGGCAACTCCACTGGTCTCAAATGTCGAATTCGTTCGCTGCTCGAATTGCTACAAGGTTTTCCCCTCTTGAATTTACAAATGTTTATGGCTTTCCAAACATTGTTCCAGACATTAAAATTTGGGAAGATATCCTTCCTAAATTTGGAGAATATGAGGACGACAATCCTGGTCAACATTTGCTTGAATTCCACAAGCTCATGGAATAATTAAATGTACATCATGAAGATGTCCTCATGAAATTGTTTATGTTTTCAATGGAAAAAGATGCTAGACTCTGGTATAAATCCTTACCCCATTCTAGTATTCCTTCATATAGATGCTTTCACACACTTTTTCATCAACATTGTAAGAGGATATATTCCGCTGAAATCCTTTTTGAAGATTGTTGTGATACAAGTCCTCTTGAGGAGGAGGAAGAAAAAATAGAAATTTCTCAAGTTGATGAAGATGACCAGTATGAGGAAGAGTTGGCTCATAAAGACGTTGGATCTTGTGAACTTACTCAAGAAGAAGATATTCGGCATCACGCTCAACCTGCAAAAGAGATAGAAAGGAATGATTGTTGTTTCATTCAGGAAATACATAGGCCACTTTCTCCTTTAAATAAGGAAGAGAAGGGTCTGCCCCTGCACAACTATGTTGCAGCCCCTATTCACACATATTTACAGCTTTCACATAGTCCCGGATATGAGTGTCAAATTTCTTCCATTTCTGAAAATGTAAATCTATTTTTAAATAGTGACAGTCATGCATTTCATGGAACTTTACAGGAAGTTAGTGAATCTATGTATGATGATTTCTTGCCAGAAGATCAGATTTTAGACTCTGATTTGTTTCATGAAAAAGATATGGTTGCCATGTTCAATGATCCTGAGCATCATAAATCAGAACATAGAGTAGTTATGGGTGTTTTAAAACCTCAGGACAATATATTTTTCCAAGACTCTTTTGCTGATCTTTTGGATTCATTTAATGGAGGAATATGCTTTGTCATGAATGTTTGGTCACAAGAATTGATGAAAGGTTTGAAAATCCATGATCACCAACAAGTCAGATGGGGATTGTCAATTTCCTTTTTCAGCCTGCTCGAAGAAAGTGTAAAACAATTTCAAATGAGAAGGCAACTATTGGATTGGCTTCACTGGCATTCTCGTATCATTTGATTCTGGAAATCTTTCAGTAGTTAGAGTAGGTGATGTATATAAATAAGCTTGACTTCAAGCACTAGATTACAGCGGTGGTTTTCAATATGTTTTCATTTCAGTTTTGAATCCAGTATGGTTTTGTTATAAAGCATGACGACTCCATAGCCCAATGGATGAATAAGAAGTTTTTTTTTATTGTTCCACAAAGATACAAGTAAAGTGACAGCGTTCAGGATGTGATAAGGGTGATTTCGTAGGGTCTCCCAATGGATATAGGAACCTGGTATACTGTTCTCGACACTTTACGAGAAAGTACCATCCCTAGTTGGAGCTGATGTTGTAACAGATATCAAAATTGACTGTGTTGCCCAAGAGGAAGCATGCGACCGTGAATTCTCTCACACAGAGATCTCCTTTTGTGGTTTGGTTCAAGATCAGAGCTCACCATCAGATCAGAGATTTGGTTTCCAAGTGGCTTGCAGGCTCGGGGTGTTCAGATTGCTTGCTTAGATTCTCTCTCGGTCGTCAGAGCAGACTTATCCACAGATGGGAAATGGTGTTAAGTAATATTCTAGCTTCGCCAATAATATGGGCCTCACATCAGCCTGTCCTCCGAGCTCTGCTTCATTTTACTATGTGGCAAATAAGGAGCCAAAGCCAAAGAAGGTTTACCTCTGATAGACTTGTTTGGAGGACCAGTCCGACTTGTTGAATAATGTCTCTCAATTACTTTGGGAGATGGATCTCAAAATTATTCAGCCCAAGGATTGGACGATGTTTGAGAGTAATTTGATAAACCACATTGAGATTTTATATGTGATTTAAGCAGGTCAACTGTTAGTAAGGTGTTGAAATGGGTTCTCAGTAGAACAATGGGCTTGGACAAAATGACACAAAAGGAGCAAAATATGATGCCAGTTTCATCTATTTCAATAACACTTTCAACATGGTCTGGATTTGTTATTTCATCCCCAATCTCTCTACAATTGGTTAAGGCCACTGTGCGATTTTTGCTGCTCTTGTTTCCCATTCTAGAATTTTGTATTAGAGCATTGGTGTATTCAGTTCTTTTTAGATCGGGTGAAGAAACATATGATCAAAAATCAGACAAAGAAAATTTGATTGCAGAATATGGTGGCATGACCGAAAGCTGGAAGCTGACCGAGCAATGGATAGAAATTAGTTTGGAAGCGAGTGAATGGCATATGATTGTGAAATCTTATCAGGCTGATGTTGATGCTGAGGAAGAGATGATGAGAAAGGCAACATCTATGTTTTCGAGTGCCATCAAAGCATGTTTCTCTATTTATATTTGATCACACTTCGATCACTTCTCTATTTATCTCTGTCACTGAATCTTTGTTGGCCCGAGCCCTCAGCCAGTCATCCAAGTAATTGTTCGGAGGCTACAGTCATGAGCACCAAGTGCAACACTTGAAGCGGTTTGATGTGGATTCAGATCAAGCGAGCGAGCAAGATCATATTTCAAGGGTAGATATCCTTCCTTCAAGCAGATCATATCGATGGCTATCGGGCTATTGGGATCATAAAGCAACACCGAGTTTAGTGTCGGACAGAGGTCCGGAATTGCTAGATCAATCCTGGTCATTGGTACCGAGAAGGACGCGTGGCACAGGATCAACATTTTGCTAACTTGTAGAAAGGAGCATTCAAATATCTGAGTCATGAGGACTCACAATACATGAAGTTGTGAAATTATTTGGGCCATCCATTTTAGAAGGACACGTGGCCCAGGACCTGAACCGTAGAAAAATTCTTTCGGGAAAGCTAAAGTGAGAAGTGTCGATGGCCCGAGGTCCCGAAATTATGGCATGATCTGGGATGTCTGTTGTACTAATATGTGTGTCAACCGTTCCGAGTGATCATGATTTCGTGACTCAAAAATTCCAGCCTTGAGCATAGTGCGAACTCGCGAAACACAAAATCACGACGTGCTCGAAAGTTGAACTCACGGTCACAACCCGTGGTCATATGGGAGAAGAGATATAAAGAAAAGGGGAAGCACCTGTCAAGTATCAAGTAGCTAAGATATTTAGAGAAAATGATCATGGCCCTCAAACTCAAAGAAAGGCCGATGGTCGATCCAAATGGGCCATTTTCATGATTTTGAGCATCGGGATATTTGAAGTCAAGGGGAGTGAAAACTTCCGAAATTGAAAATTCTGAGTTTTCATATGAGATAAGGATGAGGTAACATCCCATGGTCATGTGGGCCAAAGGGAAAGGAGTTGTGCATAGAATCAAAGTTCCTGAGTTGGTCAAAGAGAAGGATCTGTGTGGCCTCGAGGTGCCAGAAGTGACTCGAAGGAGCTATGAGTTCGCCTAGAATGTTCATGGGTGTTAGGCTTCGTCTTGATCCCAATAAAAGTAGTTGATGAGAATGAAGAAGGTGGTTGAAACCTCATTTCACCACATAAATGGAAAGCATGGAAAAGCTGGTCGTGGAGGGAAGACTATCAACCAAAAGTTCCCTGTCATGGATTTTCTTGTGAAGCTCATACTGATCTAATCTTGCATCTGATAGAAAAATGAAAGTGCAATCTGACAAAGGAAGATGTAGACATCAAGCCTTGAATGCATGACTAGAGTGTTATTCCAAGGGGAGAAAGTTGTTCAAGTATAAATACTTAGTTTTGATATTTTGTTAGGGTCAATGGTAGAGCAAAGCTCCCGTATTGTAATGTTTTAGTAAAGCCTTCGACTTATGGTTATGTATCTGCATTTGAGACTTCTTGTTTAATGACAATCAACTTTCTTGCTCCCTCTTGTTTTCCTCTGATGCTGAAAGAGTTCATGATTCACTGATTCACTTGAATTATTGTGACTGCATTATGATGAAAGTTTGATTATAGTGTTGTTGTAATTCCTTTCATTTTCTTTAAAATTTGAATTCAAGAATATCTTGTGTTTAAGTTTTGGTTCTTTGGGATGTTGGAAGACCTAATTTCTGCAGAAAGCCTTTGCTTTCTCTCACCAAAGTCTTCCACCTACTCACACATGCTACAACCTACTAACTGAAGTTAAAATTAGACCTCACATGCTTGTGAGTACCAGTCCAGTTTTCCAAGTTAAGACGATACTTTCTTGAGATTGTGCCCATTTGACCTTTTTTATAACCAACCCATGACATAAAAATCTGATGGGTATCAGGCTTACCTCTAATGCAATATAGGGGTGATTTATGGTGCTAACACTCTTGAACAATAGCCATACCAACGGTCCCTTTGGATGTGGCGATATAAATAAAAAAGTATCTACTGTATTCTAGGGTATTCAATAGAGGTGTCGATACCAAGGATTTCCTAAGAGAATTAACGGATTCCTGGGCTCGCTCATCCCAAATGAACGGAGTGTCCTCCTTTAAAAGACGGATGAAAGATTTAGTTACATTGGCATAGTTGGCTATGAAACAACACAGGAATTTATCCTTCCCCTGTAAACCCTAAAGTTGTCGAATGTTGCATAGGGGAGGAAACCAGAGTATTTCCTTAACCTTCATAGGATCCAAAATGGTCCCATGCTCAGAAAATATGAATCCTAAAAGACGACTAGACCTAATGCAAAATATGCACTTGTGAGGGTTCAACTAAATGCGATAATAATGGCATCTCTCAAATACTAGTCAAAGGTGATTCGAGTGCTCTACCCTCTTGTGAGAGTGAGTAGTGAGATCATCTAGGTAAGCTTTGATGATATGCTTAAGATCATGAAACATAAAGGTGATGGCATGTTGAAAGGTCACTCCAATGTTTTTAATACCGAAAGGCATTTCCTGGTATGAAAAGGTACCCCAAGGAAAAATAAACGTTGTCTTGTGTTGATCCTAGGGTTTGATTTGAATTTGATTATAACATGAAAAATCCATCCATAAAGGAACATACTTCATTGTCCACACACTCATCAATAATATGGTCAATAAAAGGAATGGGGAAGTTATCTTTCGGATAGGCTTTGTTCAAGTCTACAGGAATGGGGTTGGACACCCATTCGGTCAAGGGAACCGAGTAGATGAAGCCAACATTGAGTAGATTCTCGACCTCTACCTTAATTATGGGGGCCTTCCTAATATTAACATCTCTAAGACATTGGAGAACATGTTTAGCATTTGGATAAGTTTTAATTTCATGCTCGACAATGCTAGAATCAATCCCTGGCATCTATTTGTATGACCAAGAAAATACATCTCATAATTCCTTGAAGAAATCGGTGTAGATTTGAATTTCTTCAGGAGAATAATATGCACCAATATATATGTTTTTAATTTTACCAGGGATTCAAGAGATGTCGATTGCAGTGGTAGTAGAAATGTTCTATGTGTTTCTTTCAGCATAAACACCATGCATATCTAACAGAACCATGGCGTGATCAATCATCTCACTCAGGGTGGAGCTAAATGCATCCTGTTAAATCCTAACAAGTTCTAGGAGAATATAGGATTGATGATGCATATCGTCCCAAGGCCTGTCAGGACCATACATGGCCTCTAAGATGGATTCATCCAAGGGTAAAGTATCGTCAAAGCAATCATGTGAACAATATGATTGGACAACCCATACAGGCTCTAAAATGGGATCCACCTCGTCCATCTGCGAAGAGGAAGGATCTAGGTCAGTAGTAGCTTCCTAAATAGCTTGATACAAAACTTCTAATGTGGACAATGGCATCGTCATCCCAATATGTGAATGAACTTTGTAAGACATATTCAAGGAAGGTAGGGTCCAACAATCGTTGAAATACGAAGTATAGAAAGGAAAAAACCTCATTGACGATGAAGACTCACCAGATACGACATTAATATATGAAATTGGTGTCACGAAACCAAAAGTACCATTAAGGAGGAATACATCTCGACACCAACATTCTTAGTTTCCTACTGAGAATTATCAATAATGGGGACCGTAGGCCCCACTGATGCAGTAGGACCAGGATGTGTAAAGGAAAATTGGTTGATCATCACAATATTTCCGTTGTGAGGAAAACATAGAACAAAGAAAACCGATAACACAATGGTTGTCATAGCATAAGTCCAATTACGCCCTAGCAAAATATTGTATTCGAGAGGTGCATCAACCACCTCGACCTCGACCTCAATAGTCTTTCCACCTAACTAGACTTGGAAAGAGCAGGAATGATACCATGGGGTCTAAAGAATTCCCATTGAATGTAGTTAACATGGTCATGGATTGAGACAGAGGCAAAGAGATAATGGATTTCCAACAAGCTAGAGACATCAGGGATGTTGAAGCATCTTCATCAATTACAATACACTTCATGGTAACATGCGTGTACTCCACATGGATTTGAAAGGCCACATGGTAAGGTAAGTGAGGCTTAACATCCTTGACATTAAAGTTGATAACCTTTGAGCCACATGGGTCCAGAGCTCCTAACGTCGATAGCAAGGAATCCTCTGTGAAGGACACATATGGAGCACCTCCAAAGCTGACATCACACATGGGGTTTGGCCCAATCCTCGATAATCAAGTAATTTTGGGTGGCTCTGGAATTATAATTGTGGTAAAATATCTTAAGGACTCATTTCATATTACGAGGCGTAGATTCCGGCTTATCAATATGAAAAGGTGTTTCCGAAGGAGGAGGATACTTTGGACCTAAAACATTCTATGAAGAACAATAATCGTGAGATCAAGTGGCTACATCAATCTGAGACTTAACCATATTGATGCATAGATGGACACCATCATGTTTTGAATGGTTTTGACTCCCGCTCAATGCATTTCCAGTGTTAGAGGTCCTCGAGGCCATATTTTGGTTATGTGGAAATGAGTTAGTCAACACAATAGGATGTTGCGCAATGAGCCTCGAGGCTTCCTCAATTTCGGAGCACAAGTGGGTAAGGCGATCATATTTACAAAGTTTACAGGGAAACTTCACCTTCCTCTTTTATTTCTTTCCCTCACCAGCAGCATTATTCGATTTATCATTATTATTTTCATCCTTGGCTTTATTAATATTATTCTTCCCACCCTTACGATTATTACCATATCCTTTCCTCTTATTCCCTCTAGGTTTTTGGTTACCATTTGGGTTTGACTACGACTGTACAAAATGCACATCCACCGACAAGGTGGTGGAGGAGGAAGTCGTAGCTTGTCCTGCTATAGACTGGTTAAGAGACAAAAATTTCAGTTGGTTCGTCACCTGGTCTATAGTCTTAGCATTTGCGGAGTCTATAGTGCGATCAACATGAGGCTCGAGCTTTTGTCTAGGATCGTAATTTGACCATAGTGTGTCAAGGATAATTTCATAAATCATCCAAGATTGAGCATATATAAGGTCCAAATTTTGGTCTTTGAAGATGGATTCTTCCTCAATTGTCACTCTGAATGAAGAAACATCATTAGAAATGTAAGGAAAAAAATACTTGAGGAACCATTCTAGAATAAACTCTAGAGGAATGCAGAATTTAATCAACCTCTTCCATCTACACCACTCTTAAATATGATCGGAAATATGGGTGGATTTGTCTTGTTGAAGGGTTGAAAACAGTTCAAGGTTGGCATCGTAATGAACCAGTAATTGGAAGTGATTGAGAAAAACCAAAACCATCTGACTGAAAGTTTTGTAGGTTCCCCCAAATAGCTTGATGTACCACATCATGACAACCCTGATGAGGGTGCATTGAAATAGCCTAAAACAAATAGAATCGTCATTAAGATAGTTAGATGAGAACCATAATTGAAAGGTAGTCACATGATCACCCATGTCCTCACCATTCTTTCCTTCAAACTTTGGAATTCTAGAAGCAAGTTTGGTGGGGATGTGGGGCCATGATGGATCATGATGTACATGGTCATTCATCAATTTTGACAAGTCTGGAATATTTGGAGTGGATAGAAAAGGGATTCGGGTTGCAGCGTCATATCCCGTCCTCTGGGAGAGACTGGTTTTGTGATATCGCAGGCCAACTAGGGTTTTGGTATATACCATGGCCTTGTCTAGTAGGATAGTATCCTCCTCCTAGCTGATTCATAGAAGGTTGTAAGGGCATCGAGGAAGTTGCTTTCAAAGGGAAAGCGACATTTTAAGGATTACTCATATGAGCATAAACATTGCCCCCATATGAAGGAACTTTGTGTAGGGGGTTTCCCATAGTATAAAACTAACTCCCTCTGGATAAAACACCAGAGGACATAGGAGGGTTCTCCATAATAAAAGCATTCATAGGAATTGACGTTGTGGAAGAAGGAATCACAGACGGAATATAAGAAGTAGAAGGACCACCTATTTGAGTACTTTCTCCTGGAAAAGTGAAGCTAGGATTGGGACCAGAGGAAGGAGGATTCCAACCTACTACCGTATGATTGGATTGAGGGATATGACCCCCACCAAATGAAAAAGGAGTATAAGGAGTCATCATGCCCCTAAACCCAAAACTAGGATTCACATGAGACGACGAAATAGAAGATGACAACTGTGAAGTCATGTCTAACATAGCATACAAAAAAGGATTAGTGGCTGAAGGTATTGAATAATTATTATGATTCGTCATACTCCCTGGAAATAGAAAAAGGATTCATTCCCATGGGCTGAGAAGAGATTATGGGTTGGGTAACATTAGATGAGGGAGCCTCTGACATCCAAATTGCTAATGACAAGGGAGTCGAGGGGATTCCACTAATCACAGAGGATATAGGAGTCGAAGGGCTTACTGAGACATTCATGTTTGACTCGGTACTCATGGTAGGACTCTCACGAGCCTGGGAGGTGGAGATATATGTACCATGCTTATTAACTCTACACATTTTAGAAGGTGGCTTCATTAAAGGATCAATACGTGGTGGTAGATTCAAAAGACAAAGAGATCAGTGAGGAGGCTGGTCTTGCTTCACATTGACTCAAAACTTGAGATATAATACAAAATCTTAAGGCTGACTAATAATCAGATATCACACTCCTAAATAAAGATAATGCCATTGCACACAAAAAGTATATGATGGTTGAAAGGGACCTCCCAAACTAAAGTAGGTATGCCTCACCCAAGAGGGGCCTGAGACTCTACAACCATAGAGTGGAGGTATCATAATCACTTATAAGGACCCTCATAAGCTTCACAACACAGTTGATCATTCCTCCAAAGAGAAAATACTCCATAAATTATGCGTCTTGTTCGATCCTTGTCTAACCTAGGGTACCTGCAAAATAACCTCTGCAAGCAAACTATGTGGCTACCTATGTCAAGCAACTAAAGTCACCACGATATAAACAATGCTCAAGCAATCAGTCGCAAGTCCGGTCTACCATATGGGTAGGGTAGAAAATCCTGAAATATCGAAAGAACCACCTCTCACGTAGGTAAACGCACTAGCAATACCCCTAGATACGAAAAGAACCCTAGAAATATCTCTAACACTAGGAAGGTATTAGAGGGATATCTCTGAAACCAACTTCACGTGACCTCGTGCTTAAATCTGGTGTGAGCAGAGCCTCATGAGGACACCAATTATATAATGGGTTTCACCACTCCCTAGTCAGACACATACATTGAGTTTTATAGCCTTGGGGATGTTTACTCACAAAATCCTATTCCAAGGCCCTAGATATTATACTTGTTTTTGTACCCTGAAAATAAAATAGTTTCTAATCAATTTTAATTATTCAATGTTAATTTTAATGGCTTCTTCTTACTCAAGAGGTGTGATCGTGAAACAGATGGTATTATGACTTGACATAAATAAAAAGAAGCAAATATAAAAACATTTTTAAGTACTAGTCTTGATTTTCAATGAGATGGTATGCTTCTAAATGTTGTTTCTAATATGAAATCTTTACATTTTCAATGAAGTGCAATCTTTCCTAATATGCAAAAACTAATGTAAAGTAGAAAAAAGTGCAAATTCCATAAGTAAAATGCAATAAATATATATTTTTTGTATTTTTGATATAATGAAAATAAAATAAAACGAATGAATAACAACCTCACTGGAAGACCCTACTGCAAGCAAAAGGATACAAGCCAAGCAAGATACCAAGATGCAACTACCTAGACCAGTATGCAAGGACAAAAAATGATAAAAATCACAAGAAAGGAGTTGACCTAAAGAATTCACCAACAAAGTGACTTCCTATCACTCTATAGGCACTTAAGAGTCATAATAGGGACCCAAGAAGTCTTAGAAACCAACAAAACTCACCCAGCAATCACTAAACTCAGTCAAAAAAACTCAAAAAATAATGTATGTGATTGTTCTGAGAACAGAGGCGTATGTACGCGCCCTACAGAATGACAACTCACATATGTACACGATTATCAAGGGAAAACCTGCGTATGTCAAAGAAGACACTTCTAGGGAAAGGGTTAGGCCAAGAAACTTAGATACAAGGTGAAAGACAGGCTATCAAGAAATAGGCGACAGAGAAACTCAAGAAAACATAGAGCAAATAAAGGAGAAAAACACCCAATACCCCAAAAAGGAGATCTCCCCAGTAGAGTCGCATATTTTTTCATGAGGAAAATATCTCTATGGCTAGGGGAAAACCACAACACATGGAATGACACCCAGAAATAAACTTTGATCTCAAGTATTCTATATAAATGAAATGATAACAAGAGAATTTTAGAAGCCTACCTCATCCGGACGTCCGAAGAAGACCAATGTTGAGCATGTGACCCAAATATTTATACCTACAACTTGTCCTCAACAACCAAGATACGCAAGCATGTTGTAATGATATATAATGTTAAGATATAAATTAGCATAATACATTAACATACATAACAGATATGCCCATGGAAATAAATACAAATATTTTCAAGATATCAATTGGATGAGAAAAGAGTATTTCTATTAATGTAATCAACATAAGTACATAGGTGACAAAATTCTATAATGCTACATATTGAAAACAAGAAACTAAGTCCCTCCAGCTAGGCCTCCACAACTTCAATCCTCCACAAAGGTAAGCTCACAAGTAGGAGTCAATGAAGTTCTCCATCACAAGATAGGAAGAGCTTGGGGGCTGAACACAAGAATTTCATACTTTCAAGGACAAAGGGATGCGGACTCAATTGAGGTGAAATTTCTCCAGAGTGTCTTTTCTCTCTATGATAAATTGTCTTCAAGGCTTGGATATGGATCAATTTATAGCCTCCAAATGGAATTGAAGGGTCGATTAGGAGCATTTCCAGTATATGGAAGGTCAAGGATCATGGATCACGTGACATGGCATGGTAACCCAACATATTTTTTAATTTTTGAGAACCAAACCCGATGTACGCGGGTTGTAATGGAGAAAACTTCATATACGAGAGTTTTCTAACTGTAGGTCATGTCTATGGAAAAAAAAGTGTATTTTTATCTCTGGAGTGAACAAAAAGGGGAAATGAAGTATACAAAGGGAAATGGAAGGCCATCAAATCAATATGCATGGAGTGGAAAAATATGCTATAACAAGATCTTCTCCACCACCATCTCCAACACATTGTCCATTACTCTCTCCTCTAATTATGTTTGACTCTTGATTCTACTATGCCTAGGAGGAACTCCTACATGGCTTAGGACCTGAAGAATAGTGTACATTGATTTTTCCTTTCCTATCGAATAAAATACACCATGCCTTGTATTGTTTGTATACTTATGTGAAAAAATATTTTTCACAAACAAATATTGGGAGGAGAAGGGTATTTTCTTCACAACCATAGAGCATGATGTAAGTACAATTTTTTTCTTGAAAACAAATACCCTTTCCTTTAAGAAAATATTCATCCTCCCTAGTTATTCTTCTTAGTTATACCCCTATCAATCATATATATGAATTCTTTAAGAAACCCATCGTGGATAAGAATAAAAATGAAAAGGTGACTTTTGTTTTCAGAGACAAGAGTACCAAAACTGGATTGGTTCGTTATCAAAATTATAGTTTCCTCTTAGAGTAAGACCAAAAAAAGAAGTATAGTAAGAATTGAAATACCAGGTATGCATTCATAAAAAATATCTAAGTGTTTAAGTAATTTCCCAATTGAAAAGAAATTACATTTGAAATCACCTCGCCCCAATCGAAAATGGTGTCTTTTCAGAAAGAGAAATAGAGTACATGTAGGGTTGACCTAGGTAGGTGTGAGGTATATTCTATGCCTATTAGGCACATGAACAACCATGATAAATCTTGATATGTATATTGTAACAAATATATGTGAATGGACGAAAGGTCCATAGGCACTTTGACAGATAGAAGTAGAAAATATTTCAACAAATTTGAAGTGCCACCCTGAGAATCGAGGAAATCATATGCATCTGATAGCTTGAGATTATTATTAGGTGTATAGAGGAAAATAATCTTTCTAAAATATTTTTGGGTCAACACAATAGGATTCTTTCTCTCTGTAGCTACTTTAATCATCCTTGTGTTAGAGTCAAACCTTTGAGTTCACCAAGATACTAGTTGATCTGGATTTATGAGAAGAACAAAATGACAACACAGAATTATAATATTAACATAGAGGTATAGTGAATAATAATAGAGATACAATAAAACTTGACTTCTATTAAATAAGAAATATGTTGAAACTATAAAATGCAAACTGAAAACAAGCTTGCTACAATGGTGGCAGCTTATCTCTGAGAAGAGATGTGACGGCTATGCTCATTCGCAAGAAGATGAATACTATGAGGTTTTGAAGGCATTTTTACAATGAAAATAAATTACAAAACCCTAGACATCAAAAAACCTAACCCTAGGAGATGAAACTCCAAAATTCATGTGGGCTCTGTTAGGGTAAATAGTACATCAACTTCTCGGGGTTGTAACTTTTGCATATGATCTTCATTTAGGGTGCACAATATCTTATTGGAAATTTATTGATGAGGAGATTCATTTCATAGTCTCAATTAGAGACATTGACTATCATTGAGGTGCTCTATCATGAAAAAACATTGTTTAGGCCCTCAAAATGGCCCCAGAAGTTTGGGACCCAAAAAATGCTAGAAATAGTAAGTTGCCAAAAAATTGTTTTGAGCCAGGTGGAATAGGTGGCTGGAAACCGAGATCCTCCTGGATCGATCCTCCCCCCTTTCAAATAAATGGTCTCAATTGCATTGATTTCCCCCATTAGATGAGAAAATTTCTACTGAATTTGGCCTTGGGTGAGCCACATGCCTTGGTGCAGGAGTTGCCCTGCTTTGACAACCCGATAAAGATGGATCCTTTGTTGGTGAGTTCCCTTGACCTATGTTTCCATGATCTTATTAGTGGAGTCTTGTTCCATGCAGTCAAGGTTGAGCTTTGTTGGTGTCAACTATTCTTCTATCTCTGAGGTGTCCAATAATGGTGGAAAATAGGGTCGAAGGAGGTCCACATTGAACACTGGGTGCAAGCTAAGAAATGGGAGAATGTTGAGCTCAAAATAATTTTCACCCAAAACCTTGGTGATGTTGTAAGGTCCATAATGGAGTGGATGAAGATTTTGATGAGGCCTTGTAAGTATTTCTTTCTGCAATTGCAACCAAACTTTGTCTCCCACCTGAAACTGGTGTGGCACACGGTGTTGATCATGGTGTTTCTTGTACTTGGAATTGAAATTTTGTAAAAGATTTTGAACCTGTTGACAGATGTTCTGGATCTTCTCAATGAATCAAGTGGCTTTGTCAACTTTAGTTGGAGCATGTGATGAGGCTTCCTAGGTGGCTACAAGGGGTAGTGCAACATCCATGGGACCCAATTGTTGAAATCCCAACCCCACCTAAAATGGACTCTGGTCAGTTGAGCTATGTATGGCTCTATTGCAACTGTGATGAACATAGGGAAGACTCGCATCCCATGTGCAGGGGTGCTTGGAATTTAACATTCACAGGATGTGCATGATCATATGGTTGATGGACTATGTTTGGCCATCCATTTGGGGGTGGAAGGCAGTGGATTTGGTGAGCTTGGTGTCCAGCAGTGACCATAGGATAAACCATAAGGTGTTGAGGAATTGGATGTCCCAATATGAGATAATGGTTTGTGGGATCCCAAAGTGTACCCACACTCATTCAAAGAATATCTTGGCAGTGGCCTATGTTGTGATGTTCTTATTGTAGGCGGTCAGAATCTCCATCTTGGAAAAGTGATCAACAGCCAAAAAAACACAGTCATTTCCCCACTTGGTGGACAGAAGGCCCGACATGTAGTCCATTCATATGGATTCCTAGGGCCTGTCAACAGTAGGAAGAGGAGCGTACAGGACTTGTTTCTTAGTGGTCATTTGGCACTAGTGCAGGAGGTTCGGGAAGGGATATATTTGTTGACATCATGTCAAAGTTTCGGCCAATATAAATGTCGCTACAACACTTCCAATGTTGTTTCCATGTCGAAGTGTCCTTCCACCCGATTGTAGTGGGATTCCCAAATCATCTTCTCTCACTTGCTTGATGGAACACAAAGGATCTGTCTCATAGAGGTAGGTGTTGGCGAAGTAAGGAATGGTCTCAAAGAGGTGGGGCCATCTAGAGGTCTTATGGATGCAATCTTCTAGCACCATGGTGAGTTCCATGACTAGAGGTCATTTGAGGCAATTAGTAACTTGGTACTAATTGAAATTCTAGGTACTTGCTATTTTATACTTGATGTTGAGGTGGAACTACTGCAAATATGTAGACCACTTCTAATGGAGGTGATTATGCAATTTCCCTTGTGTTTGCATAACTTAAATGGCTTATGATCAGTGTGGATGATTCTCTCCTTCCCATAATGTAATTCCTCCACTAGCGGCAGGCTTCCACAATGGATTAAATTTATTTGTCTTAAGTAGGGTACTTATAGACGACATCTGATAGTGTCTCACTATGATAGACCATGAGGTGGCCATGTTGACTGAGGACTACACCCATAGTATAGTCTGAAGCATTTATCTCGATCTGAAAGGGCTATTGTAGGTTAGGTAATGAAAGCACTGGGGCTAAGCACAGTTGTTGCTTCAAATCATTGAACGCTTGTTGTTGGGATAGGACCCACACAAATTTGGCCTTACCTCCACCCCTAGTGACTTGGATGAGGGCCCATGAAATATGGGAGAATCCCAACACAAACCTGCGATAGAAATTGGCAAGGCCTAAGAATCTCTAAAGCTCAGTGAGTGTGGTTGGGGCTGGCCAGTCACAAATGACTTGGATCTTGGTTGGATCCACATGCACACCATGTGCATCAACAATGTAACCTAGGTATTGGACCATGTTCATGTTGAAGGAACATTTTTCCAAGTTGGCATATAGCTTGTGTTGTCATAAAGTGTGCAAAACCTGTTGAATATGTTGTAAGTGTTCCAACTAAGTCTTTTTGTAGATGAGGATTTCATCTAGATACACCACTACAAAAGAGTTAGTGAAAGGCCGCAAGATATCTTCCATCATCCTCATGAAAGTTGTTGGGGCATTTTTCAAACAAAAGGGCATGACCAACTAGTCAAAAAGACCTTCTTTTGACTTGAAGGAAGTCTTTGATACATCTGTCCTCTCTATTGGGACCTGATGGTAGCCATACTTCAGATCAATCTTAATGAAGTATTTTCTCCCCTTGAGCTAATAAAGGAGATTGTTGATTCAGGGAATCAAGTACCGGTTCTTGACTGTGATTTTTTTTAGGGCCTGGTAATCAATGTAGAGTCGTGAGGTCTTGTCTTTCTTCTACACCAGCATGATCAGTTTTACAAAAGGTGATGAGATGGGTCGGATGTGACCCTTGTGTAGAAATACTTGGATATGACATTGGATCTAGTCATTTTTTAAGAGAGAGTGGTGATAGACTAGCCCATTGGGTAGCAGTGCATCGAGGGTCAAATCAATGGAATGATTGACCTGATAGTGCATAGGTACCCCAATAGGCGATGAGAAAATTTATTTGTATTCTTCCACAACCTTATCCACTTTCTTCTATTGTGTGGAGAGGTCAGGCGCAGAGGCCATGCATGTGGCTATAAACTTTCACTCATTCTGAGAGTGAATCATGAAGAAGAAAAACTTTCGGGTCTGAGAAATGACCTTCTTTCATTGCTTGGAATAGATGAAGGAAATAGAAATAGGTGGGAATACCTCGAGTATCCTATACAATTTCTTGTTCAAATTAATAATAACATTGTGAGTCCTAGACTCATATATAGCATGATGTTTCCATAAATAAGGATGGCCCAAAAGAACATCACAAAATTCAAGGGATGAAACATCATACAATACCTCATCTTTGAATGGCTTGATGTCGTACAACATGCGACACTGTTGGCTAACTCAAAGATCGCTTCCTTGGCAGAGCCATCTAATGGTGTAGGGTTTTGGGTGCAGCATTGTCGGCAGGGATAACCATTTGAAAACCTCTACTAAGATGACAATATTTTGGCTATCACTATCAATGATGAAGTGTAGAAGAGTGACTTTCACCCACATATGTAATACCCCAGGTTGAGCCCCTGTGAAATGTACAAATGTTTGTAGGCTGGTGAGTCGAGTGTTGATAAGCTAGTAGGCTTATGTGTTATAGGATGAATATCCTGGATGTTAAGGCCACTAAGCCTAATTTTTGTATATGTAATTATGCAGATCATTAATAAAAATTATACATCACTACATGTAGACCGACCATGATGAAAGAGTGATGGGAGACTAAGCTCCAGTAGGTAGGAAAATCGATGGGACTGAGAGGCTAGGAAAGAGGGGCTAAGATATAGGGCTTAACCCAAGGGAATATTATAATATATTCCTGAAAATGAAAATACTAAAGTGGGAAAAATAAACCCAGTTATCCTAAGTTCCTGGAAAGGGAACAAGTGCTAAATGGAGTGCATGCAGCTCCAGGAAGACAGGTGTCAACCTGGGCGCATGTAGTTAAAGTTGGAAAGCCATCTCATTGGGATGGTTTGTTCCCCATTCTCCCATCCTTTGCATAACTCATTTGGCCTCCATTGTCAACTCTGACGTATTTCACGCACCTCAGAAACCAGTAACCCGTGAAGTTGACCTGTGTTTTCCTGTGAAGCACAAAATATCTGTACTTTCCAGAGTCGTGTTGTGTCTTATCGAATTGTGGTTGTTGCCATCCCTTGATCTATATTGAGCCTTGTTATTTTTCTCACTTGATGGAATTGAGTTGAAGTTGGTTGAAGAAGCGGGTTTTCAAGCCTGTGGTTGAAAAGGCAGGTTTTCAAGCCTGTGAGAATCTCTCTTCAGGTGAGAGATTTTGTTGGGAAGTGATTTTCTCCTAGAGAGAATCCAACACCAGCTACGGAGATCTAGGATTTCCTGATCTAGCCTATTGTCGAGACCTTGAAAGGGAATTGGAGCAGTCGATGGACTATGGAATGGTGAAGGTGTATATTCCTAGGGTGGAATAGGCATGTGGGGAATGAGAGTCCGTGAGTATTGGGTGTAAGTAGGCTATTGGAGAGAATCCCTCCAGTTGCACTGTGGAGTTTTCTGTAACCTCAACCTAGTCTAGGATTCCTTTTCCCTAGGTGGAGCTTAGTCCCAGCTCAGGGGTGACCCACTGTTGAACATGATGAGCATCATAGTCTAAGGATAGGAGGTTCATGGAAGGTCTGCACGCAGTTGGTGGTCATCTAATAGAATATAAGTACCAAATATTTGTTGATTGTATGTGGTGTAATTGTACATGTTTTATAACTTGATGAGAAATGCCTAGATAAATAATATATGATGTATGTGTAGACTTACTGTTAATTCTGCATTAATTTGTGTATGGTTAGAATATGTCGTATGTATGCTTAGAGAGGCAGAATGTTTATTATTATTTTTGCATGAATAAGTGGCATGAACAAAGTGTTATAACTGTTAATCTAAGATAGATAGCTTCATATAAATGTTGCAAATTGGTATCAGAGCTAAGAGAGACGTCCTATAGTGACGTTGCCCGACCTCTTGGTGGTTTGGAATGTTACAAATTAGTATCAGAGCTAAGACATGTGTCTTGTAGTGACGTTTCTCGGCCTGTTGGTGGCTGGGGGGGTTACAAATTGGTATAAGAGCTAAGAGAGACGTCATGTAGTGATGTTTCCCAGTGTATTGGTGGTTGGGGATGTTACAAATTTGTATCAGAGCTAAGAGAGACATCTTGAACTGAATCTGCCTGACCTGTTGGTGGCTGAGGATGTTACAAATTAGTATCAGAGCTAAGGTTTTGACACCGAACCTAGATGGGTCATGTTAGTGGTTAGAGAGACAAGATTTCAGAGTGAATTGTTGTCGAAAGGGACAAAAATTTGAGGTCCATAACGTCCTGGGGTGCCAAGAGAATACCTTGTCCATGTTATGAATCTCAGGAGGTATAACATCTTATGGAATGGTGGAAGCGAAAAGAGACTATAGTAACCATGGGTTTGGAGCTGCAAGGTTTGAATTTGGGCCGTAAGATATGCACAAGCGAAAGACCAATGTTTTCCAGCCACCAGATCTAGAAAGATATGCATGAAGGTTAACCTAGAAGGCCTTTGGACTTTGTGGCTTCGACAAAGTTAGGTGTTAAGAAGAAAAAGAAGGGTTAAACCTGAAGTTCCGAAGTCCCAAAGGGGATATACACCGTAGATCCAGGGATAAGCCTTACTGTTAGATCATTCCAAGACCAAAAGGTAAGACACGTGGTGAAAAGTGGATCTCAGCAATCATATCTACACACAAAAGGTTGTGAGCCTTGGATCTCACAGTCATTCGAAATTTGGCATTTGGGAGAAATGGAATGTGCTAAGATGAGTCCTTCGAAGTATTGAAGCTAGAAGTCCTAAGTGACATGGCATGATGATGTCACCCAGGATGACGAACCTATTATCCAAAAGAAATATGACATGTGGGGCCACGTGCCACCACCTTAATTGTTGGTAGTCATACCAGGTGGACCCGGAAGGTAAAGTAGATCAAAAATTCAGAGTTCGGGAGTTCGGGAGTTCGGTGTTCATGAGAAATGGGATATGCAAAGGTGAAATCTTTCAAATCCTAAATTCCTGAAGTGATGTGGCCTACTGACATCACTAAGGATGACATGGAAACATGGCATGTGTGCCACATGTCAGTGAGTTAAGAACCATTGTAAGATTGAAATGCAGTTAGAATGTGACATTATCACCTGCTTGATTGGACCACATGTCGGCTTCGTGTGTCCTACCATGCAGCACTCATGGAGGTGGCACAAGGTAGTTAACTTGGTGAAGAAGTTAGATGGATCTGGCCCGCATTAAATTTGATCATGATCTATCAAGATCGATGGTTGGGTGACATTACGAAGATCGAAGATGCACGACAGATAATTCTACAAGGCGGTCCTGCAATATAAACTATGGTTTCCTAGAAGGGGTACGTGTCAACGTGGGGAAAATTGTGGAATGGTCAGTGAGTTACTCCAAAACCGCTGACCCATGTTCCCACAATTGAAAAAGTATAAATTTTGATGTGACTTTTGGTATCTTTTAGTTCAATCATGGAAATTGTGGCCCCAATGGACGTGTGGCTCCAGATCGTGAAGTCTGGAGATTTGGCACTCTGAAAGAAATTTCTTGTAATGGATTGGGAGGAAGAAACCACGAAGTTATGTTATGTAGAAGTAAAGTGATGTGATGACGTCAATGGGGGGACGTGGAAGTATGTATAAACTCACGGTTCGAGAGTTATAGGTTGTGCAAAGGTGGAATCATCCGAAGTCTTAGAGCCCCAAAGTTCATAAGTCCCAGAGCCCCAAATATCATAAGTCCCAGAACCCCTAAGCCTCGAGTTCCATAGAGAGTATCAGTCATTGGATGTTGGGTGACGTGGATTGTTGATCCACTCTACTTTGTGAGTTTTCCAATCTGACACGCTGAGAGATTTTTTGTGATATTCTTTGAAATCTGCCAAAGTCGGAGCCCGAAGTTTTAGAACTCCGGATAAATGCCGAAATCATAAGCACTGGGTCAAAACTATGTTCACATGTGAACCAAGGGCCTAAGAAAAAGGGGATAGTGCCAAAAAAAAATTTGTAGAACAGAACTAGGCTTAGAGATGGAAGCCCCAGGGTTCTTGACTGACCAATACCTATAGAAAATGGAATCTAATATTGTTTTTGTTGAATCAGATTGGTTTATTCTAGAAAATTATTAAAGTCTAATAGCTTGAAAAAACTTGGTTGACTGCACATTTTGCACACATAACCGAACCGAATTGTTCCACGGTGCAGAGAAATGGAGGGGGCACATAATTCTTTCAGATTATAGAATGAAGCTAGAGGAATGGATGTCCATTTGGGATTTGGAGGATTGAACTCCAGTGGGCATGGAGAAGAGATAGATAAGGAAGGAAACGTGATGAAAATCATTGAAAGATTGCACAAAGATGTCCATACTCACCGAACAGATAAAAAAAAGCTCATGAAATCCAGGAAACAATAGGGACAATTCAACATAAAGTTGATACAAAGCCTGGAAAGAATAGAAAAGAAAATAAGTACTGAATATGAAAGAAGTACTTAACTAAGAGATATTATGACAAGAAAATGAATATGAAAGAAGGTTTTTGGAATTGTTGAAGTATGTTCCCTTCATAAAGGACGATACAATTAAGATTCAAAGTTATATGAGTGGGCTTCCATCTGTCATTAGTGACAAGATCCAGTATGATGATCCTAAAACTATGGGAGAAACTATAAGGAGAGAAAAATGCTTATATGATCAGAAAAAAGAAAAGACCATTTTTCAGAAGGCTTGGGAGGACAAGAAGAAGTTAAAGAAAGAGCATAGGTAGAAGGGAAACAAACCTCCCTTTTTTAGAAACAGTCCTCAAGGAAAACTATCTTTTAGAGAGCATAGAATGGTTGAGGTAGGGGGACAAAGGCCAAGGAAGACACCCATTCAATTTTGGGGATGTTAGGGAGACCACAAGTATAGATATTTTCCTCACAAAAATGGCAAGGTGAGAGTTGTCCACAATGTTCAGCAAGCAGAAACAGTGGAAGACATGGGAAAAAATGTACCCAGGATCTATCCAGCCTTGGACAACAAGCAGGCAGAATATCAGTCACATATGATTGAAGTGGAAGGTATGATAAACAACCACACCATTTCTATTTTAATTTACTCAGGGGCTAGTCATAGTTATATAGATCGTAAGATGGTGGAAAGTTTTCTTTTGCCAAGAAACAAGCATGTAAAATATTGGTTGGTGTCGCTGGCTACCGAATCCAAAAGAAAAGTTACTGAAATGGTTAAGTCATGTCTTATGGATATGAATGGATTGAGCACGAGGGAAGATTTGAATATCTTGCCTTTAGGTTCCTATGACTGTCTAATTGTGATGGATTGGTTAGACCCACACCATGCTATCCTAGACTGTCATCAAAAGGAATTTACTTTCTTGGATGAGGGAGGGAACCTAAAGAAAGTCTAAGGAATTCCCAGGACAGTTGTTGTCCGAGAAATTTTATCTATGCAGCTGAAGAAATGATATTGGAAAGGTTGTCAATTATTTGCAGCCCATATGGAGGAAGCATCTAAGGATAAGGTGTCAAATCTAGAGGATCATGCAGTCCTGGAATATTTTGAAGACATGTTCAAGGAGATACCAGGACTACCTCCAAAAAGAGATATTGATTTCTCCATAAACTTGATGCCTGGAGCAACTCTAGTGTCAAAGACTCCTTGCAGAATGAGTACACCAGAGCTGAAGGAACTGCAAATGCAGCTTGAAGAGCTTCTAAAGAAGGGTTATATATGACCAAGTGTATCACCTTGGGGTGCCCTAGTCTTGTTCGTAAAGAAGAAAGATGGAACAATGAGATTGTGCATTGATTTCGGACAGTTGAACAAAGTGACTATAAAGAATAAGTATCCTTTACCAAGGATTGATGATCTCTTTGATCAATTGAAGGATGCAAAGATATTTTTGAAGATAGATCTCAGGTTAGGATACCATCAGGTAAGGATTAAAGAGGAATAGATCAACAAGAACACCTTCAGAACAAGATATGGTCATTATGAGCTCACAGTGGTGCCATTTGGGTTATCAAATGCACCCGTTGTTTTTATGTGCTTAATGAATGGTGTTTTCAGGGAATATTTGGACAAGTTTGTCATTGTCTTTCTGGATGACATCCTTGTATATTCCAATTTAGAGGAAGAGCATTAGAATCATTTGAATATGGTGTTGCAAGTGCTAAGAGAGCATCAGTTGTATGCCAAATTGAGCAAGTGCTCATTTTATCAAAACAAAATTCACTACTTGGGGCATATCATTTCAAAGCATGTGATAGCAATGGATCCTGAGAAGATAGAATCTATTAGATAATGGTCAGTGCCAAAGAATGTGATAGAAGTCAGATCCTTCATGGGTCTAGCTGGCTATTATAGAAGGTTCATTGTAGGGTTTTCAAGAATAGCTCACCCCATCACTTCCTTGCAAAGGAAGGGGAAGAAATTTCAATGTTCAGAAGAATGTGAAAGAAGCTTCCAACAATTGAAGCAATTGTTAACCAATGCTCCAATTCTGAGGATTTCAGATCCAAATGAAGAATTCATTGTATTCACTGATGCATGTAAATAAGGACTTGGTGGGGTCCTCAGTCAAAATGGATTTGTTGTATGTTATGAATCAAGGAAGTTGAAGGAGAATGAAAGAATCTATGCCACTCATGATTTGGAGTTGGTAGCCATAGTGCACGCCTTGAAGAAGTGGAGGCACTACCTCATGGGAAAGAGGTTTGAGCTAAGGAAAGACCATAATGGTCTGAAATATATTTTTGATCAACCAACTTTGAATACTATGCATAGTAGGTGGTCGGAATTCCTCTATGAGTATGAATTTGATATCAAGAACATCAAAGAAAAGGAGAACAAAGTGGTTGATTCACTCAAAAAGAGAGTGCATGAACTGCATGCTACAACCATCAACATGTATCAAGCGGATCTTCAAGGAATAATCTCTGAGGCTGCAAATTCAGATTTGCAGTACATGGGATTAGTAACAAAATTGCAACAAGGTAAAATGCAGTAGAAAGTTGAGGATTATGAATTGGGAATTGATGGAAGTATTAGGTATAGAAATAGAGTCTATGTACCCAATTCTCAAGAATTAAGGAGTGAAATTTTAAAGGACATGCATAATGTGCCTTATGCAGGACACCCAGGATATCAAAAAATAGTTTCAGCAGTTAAGAGACAATATTATTGGCCAGGCATGAAGCAGGAGATTGATGAATACATAGCTAAATGCTTAGAATGTCAAAGGGTAAAGGATGAGCATAGACACCCAACTGGTTTTCTACAACCATTACCCATTCCTGAGTGGAAGTGTGAAGTGGTGACAATGGATTTCATCACAGGATTACCCAGAACAAACAAGAAACATGATTCCATCATGGTGGTGGTGGATCAGCTTACTAAAGATGCCCATTTTATTCCATTGAAGACTACTCACAAGGAAACTAATGTTGTTGATATGTATATGAGGGAAGTAGCACGATTGCATGGGATACCCGAGACAATTGTGTCTGGAAGAGACCCAGAAATTACCTCAAAGTTTTGGAAAGGGTTATTCAAAGGATTCAGAATGAACCTGAACTTCATCACAGCCTATCATCCTTAGTCTGATGGGAAAACAGAAAGGGTGAACCAAGTGATAGAAGACATGATAAGGATGTATTTTATGGACAAACCATCTAAATGGGAGGATTATCTACAACTGGTATAATTTGCTTACAACAATGGGTATCAAGCATCAATGAAGATGAGCCCATTTGAAGCACTTTATGGAATAAAGTGAAACACCCCAATAAGTTGGGACAACCCAATTGATAGGGCAGTGGTTGGGCCAGAGATACTCAAGGAAATGGAAGAACAAATGTTGAAGATTAAGTAGAATTTGAAGGCTTCCCAGGACAGGCAGAAAATCTATGCTGATAAGAACAAAACTCACAGAGAATTTAAAGCGGGGGATCATGTACTTTTGAAAGTGAAAGCAAACATAAGCTCTTTGAAGTTGGGAAATTATTCAAAGATGGCAGCCATATATTGTGGACCGTTTGAAATCCTAGAGAGGATTGGTCTAGTAACATATATGCTTGCATTACCTACATCTATGTCTATACATAATGTGTTTCATGTGTCATTCTTAAGAAATATATACTTGATGCTAATCATGTTATCGACTGGAATGTGAATCAGGTGGATCAAGAAAATATTTTTCAGGTGCATCTGGTGCATATACTAGACTGGAAAAGAAAGCAACTCCGGAATTGATCCATAGGGCTTGTAAAATTCCAATGGACGTGGTACGGTCCTGAGGACGCAACATGGGAGCATGAAGATGTTATGCAGGCAGAGTACCCACATCTTTTTGAAGATTTTGACAATCTTATTGATATTATGTAAATGAGTTGCACTGAGGACAATAAAAAAATAAGGGAAGGGGATTGTAATACCACAGGCTGATCCCCTGTGAAATGTACTGATGTTTGTAGGTTGGTGAGATGAGTGTTGATAAGTTGGTAGGATTATGTGTTATAGGCCGAAGATCATGGATGTTAAGGCCAATAAGCCTGATTTTTGTATATGTAATTATGCATATCATTAATAAAAATTATACATCGCTGCGTTTAGACTGACCACGAAGAAAGAGTGATGGGGGACTAAGATCCACTAGGTAAGGAAAGGGATGGGACTGAGAGGCTAGGAAAGAGGGGATAATCTAGAGGGATTAACCCAAGGGAATATTATAATATATTCCTGAAAATGAAAATACTAAAGTGGGGAAAATAAACCCAATTATCCTAAGTTCCTGGGAAAGGGAACGAGTGCTAAATGGAGTGCATGTAGCTATAGGAAGACAAGTGTCGACCTGGGCACATGCATTTAAAGCTGGAAAGTCATATCATTAGGGGGGTTCACTCCCCATTATCTGATCCTTCGCCTAACTCGTTTAGCCTCTGTCGTCAACTCCGACATCTTTCACACACCTCGGAAACTAGTAACCCGTGAAGTTGACCTGTGTTTTCCTATGAAGCACAGGGTATCTATACTTTCTAGAGCCGTGTTGTGCCTTATTGAATTGTGGTTGTTTCCATCCCCTAAGATATATTGAGCCTTTCTATTTTCCTCACTTGCTAGAATTTAGTTGAATCTGGTTGAAGAAGCGGGTTGTCAGGCCGTGGTTGAAGAAGCAGGTTGTCAGGACTATGAGAAACTCTCTCCAAGTGAGATAGTTTGTTGGGAAGTTATTTTCTCCTAGAGAGAGTCCAACACCAACTACAGATCTTTGAGAATTACTGATCCGTCTTGTTTCCAAGACCCTGAAAGGGAAGTGGAGAAATCGATGGACTGTGGAATGGTGAAGGTGCATATTTTTGGGGCGGAATAGGCATGTGGGGAATGAGAGTCCATGATTAGTGGGTGTAAGTAGGATCTTGGAGAGAATCCTTCCAGTTGCACTGTGCAGTTTTATGTAACCTCAATCTAGTCTAGGATTCTTTTTCCCTAGGTGGAGCTTAGTCCTAGTTTAGGGGTGACCCACTGCTGAGCGTGATGAGCAGTGTGGTCTAAGGTTGGGAGGTTCATGGAAGGTCTGCACACAGTTGGTGGTCATCTAATAGAAGATAAGTACCAAATCTTTGTTGATTGTATGTGGTGTAATTTTACATGTTTTATAACTTGATGAGAAATGCCTAGATAAATCATATATGTTGTATGTGTAGGCTTACTGTTAATTCTGCATTAATTTGTGTATGGTTAGAATATGTCATCTGTATGCTTATAGAGACATAATGTTTAGTATTATTTCTGCATGAATAAGTGGCATGAACATAGTGTTGTAACTGTTAATCTGAGATAGATAGGTGCATATAAATGTTGCAAATTGGTATCAGAGCTAAAAGAGACGTCTTGTAGTGACATTGCTTGGCCTTTTGGTGGCTCGGGACATTACAAATGGGTATCAGAGATAAGAGAGACATCCTCTAGTGACGTTTCCCGGCCTATTTGTGGTTGTGGACATTACAAATTGGTATCAGAGCTAAGAGAGATGTCCTGTAGTGACGTTGTCCAGCTTGTTGGTGGTTGGGGATGTTACAAATCGGTATGACATCTAAGAGAGATGTCTTGAAGTGGCATTGCCCAACTTTTTGGTGACTGGGGACGTTATAACATATGTGAATGAAAGAGGCACCCTCCTTCCTCTGGCTCATCAGGTTCATCGAGATGGATCTTGGTGGTAACAATGGTGGCACTAGGTTTCACGTCAATGATCTATCTTTCCTTTGTTGGTTTTGACTCAGAGTTGGAGCCGGAATTTAATTCATAGGTTTTCACCTTAGCTACCAATGATTACTTTGAGCAAAAATCAGCGGTGTTATGCCTGGGGCTCTTATGGAAGTCATACCACTTCCCAGTGTCCTTCTTTGTCTTTCCATTGTCCTTCTTTGCTTGTAGCTTGGACTGGTTTTCTTGAGGTTTCCCATATTTTCTCTATCCTTTTTTCTATGGGATGGGGCTATCATTTCCCTTATTTTGTTGTGAGAGATTCCTAGACCCAAATTTCCGTGTCTTTTGTTTAAGCTTCTGCTCGATTTTGATGACATATCGATATGTCACTCCCAAGGATGAGATGTCAAAAATATCCATTTCTGTCTAGTTGTATCTATGTAGACTATCATGGTACTTGAGCACCATATGTCACTCAGAATATTTGATCCCATCTTGGTGCACAAGGTATGGAAAACATTGGTAAACTATGGCACTGTTTTGTCTCTTTCCTGTCGCAGTGTGGTCCATCTTGTATACAAGTCATCATAACTTCTAACAGAGTAGTATTGTTCCTTAATAGCATTCATGAAGGAACCCCAAGTGGGCGCAACTACAAATAATGTGTATCCATTTATTTCCTTTTTCTCATAGAAAGCATCTCACCAATATTTGACATGGGGGACGGCCTTAAGGAGCACAAATGTAATCTTTTCTCTATCACAAAATTTGTGGACAAAAAAATACCCTTCTATAAGTTTTAACCATTTATCTACGACATTTGCATATACTTTCCCTTAAAATATAGGAATATCAAAATTTATTTGTACCTTGAAGGGGGTGGCACCTCCGCTTGAGGTGGATGTGTTGCTTGTCGGCAATCGTCGAAGGATTTGTGCAAAGTTTTCCATCGTATCATTCCTCTGTCACTTGAGGTCTTCCTCAAGAAACATTTTTAAAGGATCTCTTATCCCGTCGTCTTTATTTTCGAACTCCATGGATGGTTTCTTGGGTGTGTGAGAGTATTTGTCCTCAAGAAAAACAAGCTCGAGACCCAACTCTATATACCATGACTGTGTCAGGGACATGCACTAAAAAATGACAAGGAGAAGACCTCTCTGATACCAATGATCTGGATTTATGAGCGGAATGAAATGAAAACACATAATTATAATATTAACACAGAGGCACAGTGAATGATAACATAGATACGGTAAAACTTAACTTCTATTAAATAAGAAATATGTTGAAACTATAAAATGCAGACTGAAAACAAGATTTCTAGAATGGTGGAAGCTTATCTTTGAGAAGAGATGTGATAGATACACTCATTCACAAGAAGATGAGTATTATGAGGCTATGAAGGCATTTTTACAATAAACATGAATGCCAAAACCCTAGACATCCAAAAATCTTACCCTAGGAGATGAAACACCAAAATTCACATGGGCCCTGTTGGGGTAAGTTAGTATATCAACTTCCAGAGGTCATAACTTTTGCATATGATCTCTGTTTAGGGTAGATGATAGATCCATTAGCACTAGGAGTTTATCTTATACTTCTAAAGAGAAAGACCAATACCCATCAATATATTCCATAATTTGGTAAAAGTTTTGTAGAATTTAATCTCAAGTGCAACAAATATTCAGGGAATTATATTTAAATATCAGCACAAAATATCCACAAGGTATACACCAGAAAGCAAGGCTTGAATAACTTCATATCAATTTTTTTTTAAACATAAATGAAAGATGGAATACTAAAGAAACCTTTAATACATGCATCATATCACAACATGCAATTCTGAGACACATATAGCAGGAATTCTCATCAAAAGGAACCTCCTAAATGATGATAAATAAAGCTCTGATAGCACTTGCACTAGTAGATAACAACAAATCCTTTACTTCAACATTTGAACAAGTAATAGAGATGAATCATTCACCAATAATCCACATCAAATAAGTATTGAATACAGAATATGGTAATCAGAAAAGAGACTGATCTGTGATTAACTAAGAGTCTTAAATCAGATATATACATTCATGGAGACTTTACATAGTTGGTTGCAAAAATAATATAAGTTCCCCTATATAGAATCACTTGAACCCTTATCTTGATTCCTCTCACCCATTAAATAGAAAATAACATCCAAAATATGCATAGGAGGTCGAATCCCATCTCTTTCATTGGAATATGGGCCTTGGAGATAGGTGACAACAGTCAAAGAGACAAAAATCCAACAAACTGCTAAATTTTAGTAAGTTGTTGGAAGTCATTAATAAATCGGTTGCCAAATCACTACATGAAGTTTTAATGGAGAGAAATATTAGGTGGAGGTGTTATTTATCATCTAACAGATCTTTGAGAAGTCCCTTGAACCCTCCTTGAAAGGTGGAAACCTCCAAACAAGTTGAATATCCAATAATTGTCTGAATTGCAGCGCCAGTTTGCAACACACTCGTGTTTTAATTTTATCCTTCAAATGCCAAAATGGGTGAGGATTATTTTTGGTCATCCAGTCAATTCCATAATCATTCTCCTCCAATTTGTTTTTTGAAAAACCCACATCACCATTTGGGATTTATGATAAAATATTTAGAAGAAGCTGCAACAAGAAATGAGTTTGCAGTGCCTGACAGTGGCATTGTGAGCTTTCCTATAGGTGGTGTTTTCAACATTTCCCCCAAAAGAAGAACTAAGTTAGGCTGAATTTTGGTCAACAAGTTGAAAAGGCTATTTTGATTCTCCACACCAAATTTGGGAAAACCCCAGTTCATATTTTTCTAGATATTATGAAAATGAGAGTGCGCTGCAAATTGTTCCCGTTTTAATTAGTTTGTAGCACCTTCAACATAATGTGCTGCAAAATTTCTTGTGGGTGTCATTTTTTCCCTCTGATAACTGCAACTGATGCCAAAAAATGCAATAAGTTTCTGAACCTTTGCCAACATCTCCTACAACCTTTGAGCCAAGAAGAATGTCCTCCAAGAGCAACACTAACCACAATTATAAGCATCATAAGAAAAAAAAAATTCTTAGGGTTTTGTTGGAAGTAAGGTTTCTACTAGAATAGTATTTGCAGAGTTTATGAAGTAACTTGAAGCTGGATTCATGGATGAAATGGTGATGACAAGGTTGAATGAAGTCTTGAATAGCCATATTTCAAAGAAATTGTGCAAAACCGAGAGTTTGCAGCACTAGTTCGATTTGCAACAGATGGGTTTGTAGTAGAGTTTTACATCAGAAGACCTGGCATCAAATTCCACTCCTTGGTTCAAATATTCATCTTGTCAGCACCTTAAAAATTCCACCATTGACCTGTTCAGAAATTTTGCAGCACCAGTTTGCAACACTTTTCACAAATGGTAATGAAAAGACACAATGATGAACCCTGGGAGATGTATGATGATACAATGGAACTGAAAGCTAAAAAACACAATTATATGCCCTTTAGAAATCATAATCATAAAATATTCGACATATGCCCTATTTGGAGTGTTGCGAACTTCCATGAGAGTCTGCAGTGCAACTAATTTATGAATTGACAAGACACTTTAGGTGGTGGGATGAATGTCTAAGACCCTTTGGACACTTGTTTGGATGAGAACATTTGATGGTGACCTTTAGATAGCTAGATGTGACCTTCACTTCCCCTCTTGTGCAAATGATGACAACCAACCTTATAACACTAAGAATTGACAATGTATTTTGATCATCTCTAGACCCAAGGTTAAAATGAAGCACCTTGATTTATTAGCATGAAAATTAACTCAAAAAACTTTAACAACTTAACCCTGTGAATCAAACCTACAAGCTTAAACAAATGACTCATATAAGAAGGACTGATCACATGACTGACAAAAACCAATGGTGTCCTTAGGTACATATTATGTGCTAACAAGATCGTTGAAAAGGTATTGACAAGAAGCTTCATTTCATAGGATAAATCAAAGATTTTAGATAACATTGAGGTGCTCGATCATGAAAAAACATCGTTTAGGCCCTCAAAATGGCCCCAGAAGTTTGGGAGCCAAAAAATTGCTAAAAATAGTAAGTTTCCAAAAAAATGTTTTGAGCCAATTGGAATAGGTGGGTGGCCACTGAGATCCTCCTAAATAACTAGTTCTATGAAGTCAAAGACTTCTGGTAAGAAACCAACATTCACGAGCCTTGTAGTATAAAGTCTGTTATTTTTCTTCTCCTTGGGACTTCTATTTGAAAACCACTTATAATAGGTATACCAATGAAAGTTTTTTTATTGTCACACTAAAGAGTTGGTTTTATCCCCACAAAGTGGCTATTTTCTCCTTTTGTTTTCCATACTTCTAATTTCTTCAATGCACTTTGATATATGTGAGATTATGAGTTATGAATTATGAAGCTCGAGTTTTTTAATGGCTAAGTGCATGGTAGATATTTACTACGATGTTGTTTCCACACATATGAATTACCTTTGAAGTACTAGTGATCATAAATAGAAAAAAGTTTGAAAGATGAGTGGATTATTGAAAAGAAAGATATTTACTTCATATTAACTTGATATCGTTGCCTTTGCCTCATGATTCAAAAGCAATAATCATTCCATAAATGAATTCTTCATTTTCGTGAAAATTGCATGGCTCATGAGAATTAGTTTTGCGGAAGTGCGGGAGTGCAGGAGTGTGGAAGTGTAAGAGTGAAGAGGTGGGAAAGTCTGGAGATGTGGGAAAGTAGAAGTGTGAAGAAAGAAAGGATGCAAGTTCTCTCCACCAAGGAGTTAGAATAAATTGAATATTGCACAATATATGTGGACGGTGGGGAATGTTGGGGATGGTTCTATGTAAAGTGCGAAGGAATGGTGATAATGAAAAGAATATCTGCATGAGGTATGGAATCCCACACATATCAACAAAATGGCTAAGTATAAGAATTTCAGAAGATGATAGTCTAAGGAAATGGGAAGAATAGTGGATTGAGAAAATAATTAATACAAACTTTGGGATTGAAAGGTGAGACATGAAATGGATCAACAATAATTTGTCCATATTGATAAAGAAAATAGAACAAAGCTTGAGGAAAAATCCAAGAAGTGTACTTTTATTGGATATGGAGTTAATGATCCTGGTTACTGCTTATGGGATTATGAAAATCACAAAATAATTAGGAGTAGAGACATGGTATTAAATGAGAAGTTTGTGTACAAAGATCAATTGTAAGAAAAATAAAAAGAAAAGGAAAACATGTAATACATAGTGCTTGATGAAATTACAGCAAATAAATCCTAGAGGTGCCATAAAATCAAAATGTTTAAGAACAACAACAACAGGAACCTAAAACTCCTACAAGTGTTGTTAGAATATCTACCAAGATAAGTAAACCCACTCGACGATTCTCTCCTTCACAATGTTATGTATTTTTTACTGATTCTGGTGAACCAGAAAGATACGAAGAAGCAATGTAGGAAGAAACCATAAATAAGTGGGAGAAAGGAATGAAAGAGGAGATGGTCTCTTTGGTACATAAACAGACTTGGGACTTGATTACGTTTCCTGCAAGTAAAACAACATTGAAAAATAAATGGGTTTACAAGTTGAAGGAAGAATATGGGAGAAAAAAGAGGTACAAGGATAGATTTGTTGTAAATGGGTTTGCACGGAAGAAAGGTATATATTTTGATGAAAAAGATTCTCCTATTTTTAAAATGATTTCAATTAGAACTATTTTAAGTCTAGTGGTAGTATTGTTAAGAACCTAACATCAATATAGCATAGAAAAACCTTAGGAAAAGTACTCAACACCTTGAAAAAGAGATAATTTCAGATAATAAGCCTCTTCGAGGGGGCAACCTCCTTTTACCCCACTTAAATT